>BJCM01155692.1:0-16721 GCA_018326385.1 Flaveria bidentis | reverse complement strand
TATATATATATTATAAACGAACCATGTCGGACATTTTCTTTTGTTTATATTGGTTTGATTTTTATTACTTTTCTTTTCTATATATTTATACATATTATGTTATATTACAATTGTATAGAAACTATATCATATTGTTTTTGAAAGTTTAAATTATTGATGATAGCAAGCATGCATGCATGAAGACTTTTTCTTATAAAAATCAAATCAAATCAAATATGTATTGTATTATATATTATACAGACACCTGCCCTTGGAGCTCGTTTAAAAACATTCGCTCGAACTCGGGCTCGTCCTAAATTCTAGACGAGTTGAGCCTGGGCAATGTAAACTCATCTTGTAGCTTGCTTGTTGGTTCTCTCGTTTGACTCTTTTATAACAAAATCTAAATTATAATTCTTATAACTATATACCAAACTCAATTATATTAAATCTAAATTTAAATTTTACTATTAAACAATATTCAAATAGACCATACCCACGTGATAGCATACATAAAAAGTATTCAAATAAATTAAACCAGCTCGTATTATTGGTATTGTCAGTTGTGATAAACAACTATAAAGATATTATGTGTTTCTATATATATGTATTTATGTAAAATAATGTTTTTAGATAAACAATTGCTCGCGAGTCGCTTAGTGTGACTCGTTTGTAACGAGTCAAGCAGAAATCCCTCAATTCAGTAGTTAAGGTAAATGAACTAGCTTGCGCTTTCTTTGTTTTAAAAGAATTGAGCATACCATAAAGTGTCTTTAGATCTTAGTGATTATGATTTAGTAATAATTTGACCTCGTACAACTATTAAACTACCAGCTAAGTAAACACCTCCTACTTTACTAATCAACTCTTATTGATTTGACACCATACATCCATATAAAAAGGGCTAGATATACACTCAGATACCAGGGATTATGTTCTTGTATAAAGGAATGGGTTAACCGTATGCACATGCTATACGCCCAAATAGTATGACTAATAGATTAAATGATGGTGACAAGTGTACATAATATATCTTCTAAAAATAGGTTTTCCTTTAGTATGACCTTATTAAAATTATATAACAATGAAAAACATATTGAATAAATCTATGTTATCTAGGGCATTTTCAATACTAACCCCAACAAACAATCACAAAATGTCATGTCATATCATATCATATCAGGTTTTAACTTAGCATTCAAAGACACTCACTTCTTTATACATGTACATATACGTATACGTAAATGTATATGTATACATGTTAATGGTTTTGTGAGAAGGGGCCACCACTACACATTCGTCTTTGTTTGGAATTTCCGATGGGCACCCAACAAATAGCCTCCTCCAATAAATGACTTTGGATTCAAAAGTAACCGTGGCGTTTGTTTCTAGCTGCCATTGAAGAAGCTTTTATTTATAGTTTCATTTAAAATCAAATTAATATTTGTGTTTCTATAAAAGTCAGAAACTAAGTTGTAACAAATTAAAAGAGAAAGAAAAAAAGAATATGATGTTGAAAAGTAGAGGAAAGCTCAAGGAAACCAATAATTATACTTATCAAGATTCAACAAGAGTGTGCATTCCATCCACGACTCATATCACTTTTGTTTTAATTTCTTAATTTCTCTCGGTTCCATGGAATTCTTCTCATCAATGACATTGATTGGTCACATATTAAATTATATTAATTAATTCGTCACCTATTTTTATTTGTTTATTTAGAATAAAAGAGCTAGAGACGTTAATCACATCTCACGTCGATCATATATAACAACCAGTGGAATGCCCGCATGTTACGGCGATACAACTTTTGCGTGATTCTATGGGAATTTAATTTTTTTCAGTATCGACTCGGTGCGTTATGATGTAATTAAAATATCTAAATATAATTATTGAAAAAATTGAATGAAAGAAAACAATTACGTATATTACAAAGATCTTAAAAACAACTATATTATCTCAACAAAATCAGTGAAAACATGAGTGGTATTTGTGTTTGGAAATCACTTATTACCTAGATTTTAGAGGGGGTGTTTCGTTTTATAAATATAGGTTAGAGTTTTATGATCATCAAATGCATCTTTCGGTGGTGATTTGCATAGACCGAAGAAAGTTAATGGAGAAATTATCACCATAAATTACCATCTTGATTTTTATTGAGTTGTTAACAATTGACAAATGAAAGGGAAAGAGAGATTAGTGCTCAATATCAATGAATGAAAGACATTGAAAGTAAACGATGGTTTTGTTTGACCACGGGTATATGTTTTAACATTTGTATTATAAAAATCATATATTATATTTTATTGTAAGTGCATAAATGGAATAAAATAGTTAATATTTTTAAATTTAAGCAAAACTTTTCATATGGGTGTCATAATTCATATGTAAAATTATCATTATATCCTCGTTTCACTTTTATTTTTGAAGATATATATATATTATTATGATTAAACTCACAATATGCCCCTAAAATATTAATATATAGTTATTATAAATATGATGATTTATACAATTTATATACTTAAATGTATAAATAAAATAATACTGAATTTAAATAGTATTTAGTTATAAAAATATAATTAGTAAATATAAATTTAAATATCAATTTATAGTATCTTAAATAAAATAATATTTAGTGAAGTGAATTAAATAATATTATATTATTAAAATAATATATTAATAATATTTATTAAATACATTAAAAGACAAAAGGACAAAAATGTCAACATACATAACTTTTAATAGATAAATTTACCATAATACATCTAAAGTGTCTTAAAATCTTAATTAGTTTTTTATTTTATAATTTTGAAATGTCTTGCACTCCTTTGTACATATTGCTTTAAAACTTGTATGACTAGCAAAATTACATTTCTATCCAAATAGGTGTATTATATAGTAGTATATATATATAAGTATTTAAATAAAATAATGTTTAATTTAAATTGTATTTAATTATAAAAATATGATTATTAACTATAAATTCAAATATCACTTCATATAAAATAAAATTTAATAAAGTGAATTAAATAATATCACATTATTATATAATGTAGTAATAATGTGTATTAAATAATATAATAATTAGAAGAATTTAATTAATAGGGGCAAAAGTGCAACTATTACATAAATCACTTGTTTTCTATACTTAAATATTATATATGTATCTTACACTTGGAATGAAATTATCATCTTCTATTTTTAATATGTATTATATAATAGTGTTAATATAGATTATACCACCCTAATCGTTGTGTCATTATGTATGTAACCTTAGCTAGCTACTAATACAAGAAAATAAAGTGGATTGTTTTGGATTGTTTGTTGGTAATAGTATCATTAATTTTCTTGATATTTATGAACATGTGTCATTTTATTTCTTATATATACATATATATATATAGACATATCTATATGTATATACATATGTATATATATATGTATATACATATGTATATATATGTATATATAGATATGTATATATATATGTATACATATGTATGTATATATATATGTATACATATGTATGTATATATATATGTATGTATATGTATGTATATATATGTATATATATGTATGTATATATATATGTATATATATGTATATATATGTATATATGTATATATATGTATATATATATGTATATATATATATATGTATATGTATATATATATATATGTATATATATGTATGTATATGTATGTATATGTATGTATATGTATGTATATTTATGTATATATAATGATAGAGGCTTTGTTTTTTAGAAGGGATATCGTAGGTTTAAATTCAAGCAACAATGCAATAGTAGTAATTTAGGAGTATGATAAGTTTGTCAATCAAAAAAAATTTGAACGGCCAACGAATACTTTACGCTCGGTCGCCCGGTAAACCCGTTGGGGAATTGCCACCTACGTCTTCGAACACAAACAACGCTCCGACTTATGTATCATTACACCAAGTTAGACTCGAACACATAACCTCCACTTTGGAAAGTTATGTGTGTCTACTCTCAAACTTATTGATATAGGGTTTATTGGCATAAAAAGAGTTGTAACACGAGCACTTCTCAAAAGGTCATCTATCCTAGTATTACTCTTGCCCAAGTATGTGTGTGTATATATATTATATATTTTGACTAGCGTAATCGTTATTTACTTTACAGTTATTCTAGTTTTAAAATTACCATATTTTGTATAGTTTTTGACTACATCATTTTACTAGCGGTATGTTCAATTAAGAATATAATATTTATATATGAAGACTAAACTATAAGTAAGTTAATTAAGCAATTAAGCAAGTACTAAACTCAACTGCTTGCCGTTGATTCTTAATAAACTAATAAGTAATTGTATAATTTTCTAATAAACTAGTATGTGTGGGGAAATTAAGTCTTGATCATTCACATTACTTCCTAGCAACTACCTTGATTTTTCCACACCTTCTCACCTTCTGTGTTTTTTCTATTGTTCAAGTCAAACGCACATACCATATTCTAGCAAGCTACTTGTAAATATAACTAGATATGTATATTCAATTATTAAACATCGATCTACTTCTAGAATAGGAAATATATGTGGAAGAACCTTTGAAACGTTACCCTTTATCTTTCTTTCTTGATTGTCTTTGATGCTTTGTTATTGGCTGCCACAATTAAAACACCACTGACAAGCAAACCAGATACCATTTAGATGTCCTAATGCCAACAAGTTTTTTTGTCTAGTGGTCAAAAAAGACACTATGCTTTGCATGTTTTGAAGGTACAAAGTTTAGTCCTTAACATTGAAGAATAATTATTAGCTTGATAATACTACAACTGACTACTAACCTGTCAATAAAAAAATAAAATAATAAGATGCCCTAATTTCATAGCTCAGTTATATTAATAGGTGTTGATAACACAACCATGAGAGTAGTATAAAACCGTAAGTGTCTTCTATTTTTAATTTATTTTTAAATAAAACCCATGAAGTTTTAGTAAAACCAACCAAATTCTTATTGCAAATAGACGATCAATTTTCTTTAAGATTCGAATCTTTACATATCTAATACTATATAATCAACATTACGACAACAACATATCAAATGAGTATAATATGTAGACGTGACATGTACATGATTTCCCATCCATCTGCATGCGGATGTCTATAGTGGCTCTAGTACAACATAATAGTCGTAATCGAATACTATTCTAACCGCACCATGACATAGTGGTTATGTAAGGCCCTGTTCCCGGGATGCTCACAGTTGGTCAATTATTGTACATAAAAACATATAATTTACATTTACCATTACTAAAACATTACAGCGGAATAAATTTAAAACTATTTCATATCATTATAATTGCTTTTGCAAAATGATACATCGTTGACATATTACAAAATATATCTCGTTGCATTACATCACAAAAACATTATCGTTATACAAAATGCATGCCATCCAAAATAAGCCAAGTAGCCGCACATACCATCCTCAACAACCATTTGAGAGTTTTCTGTGTAATTTGTAATATCATCTTTAGATCCTTTCAAGTAATAATAGAGCCATAGAGATATCCCTTTCATATGAGAGCATGAAGGAGATGGATGAGGATTTGAGCAGTTTTCAAATGGTGCATATCCCGAAGTTAAATGGGGATTACGATCACTAAAGTCTTGTCATGAAGACTCTACTTCTAGTAAAGGAGATCTAGATGGTTGTCGAGGAAGGGTACGTGGCATCAAGACCAAGATTAGAGATGACAACAGCTGAAGAAGCAAGTGAAGTAGACAAATGACTTCAAGATTTGAAGGCTCTGAATCTTCTGTTTCGGTCCATTGACAAGCACATCTTAAAGATCATTAGTCAAAAGAACACAGTCAAGCACATCAAGGATGCCATGAAGCTCAAATATCATAAGAATGCTAGATTAAGAAAGCACAACTCCAACTGATTAGACGGTATTTCAAAACACTCGAAATGAAGACTGGTGAATCGGTTAATGCCTACTTTGAAATAATGATGGTTATCATAAATCGGTTAATGCTAGGGTTTATGGAGAAAACATGCTAGGTGTGAAGATCGTAAAAAAGGACCTTTGAACATTGATAGCAACTTTGTATTCTATTCAATTGAAGAATCTAGGGATCTTGATGAGATGATGGTGGATGAATTGTGGAGCTCTCTATTGGTGCATGAACATTCAATGCAAGATTTCAAAGCAGCAAGTGTTAAAGACTAACTTTGAACCATTCGTTACAAGATGCCATGGACATGGTTGGTCTATTACCATACATGACCGAGGACTTGGAAGAGGATATGGTTCATTCAATAAATAAACTGTGGAGTGCTACCAGTGTCACCAAATAGGACATTTTCAATATGAGTGTTATTGTAGTGTCCGGTTTGTGAATTACACCAAGCATGAAGACAATAATGAACTACTATTGATGGCGCTAGTTTATGATGTGACAACAAAGAAGGAAGGAACATGGTTCCTTCACTCAGTTTGTTCCAACCATATGAAGTGCGTGAAAGAATAGTTCATATAGTTGGATGGGACTTATACTCACTCCGTTAGACTCGATAATGACTACTAACTAAAGGTGTGAGCTATTGGTGAAATACGGATTAGTGTGGAAGGCTTAAATCAAATGAATACAAATGGTTAGTTACAGAAGAAGGGAATTACCATTATTATGAAGGAAGGTGTATGTAAGGTATTCCACCCTTATAAGGGTTTAATTCTTTTTTTAAGGAATTAGATGTTTTCTGGTATGCCATATTCAAACCCTATTCACCAACTTGCTTGTAAGTTAGTGAAAATGACACTTATATATGGCACAAACGATTTGCTCATGGAAACTATAAGGCACTTTGAACAATATAGTATCGCCACATGCTAAGGGGGAGATTTTCACTCTAAGGCACTCTGAAAATAACACTCATATATGACACTCATATATGGCACAGACGATTTGCTCATGGAAACTATAAGGCACTCTGAAAATGACACTCATATATGGCACAAGCGATTTTCACTAACTTGCTTGTAAGTTAGTGAAAAAACTTGGGGGTATGTTTTGTCATGTAAAGGGGAGATTTCAAAGCCTTCACCCGATTTAAAGTCATGGTTGAATAGAAACGAGAGCCAAGATAAACGGTCTTTGAAGTGATAGAGGATGGGAGTTTATAAAAAGAATTTAATGAATTTTGTGAAGTACATGGAATCAAAAGGAAACTAATAGCTGCCTACACTCTACAACAAAATGGATTGGCAGAACGTTAATAACCGTACCATCATGAATACGGTACGCTACTTACTAATTGAAAAATCCAGTCCTAGATATTTTTGGGCTAAAGCAACCATGTGAGCATGTCACATATTAAATCGGTGCATTAGTCAGAGCTTAGTTAATCAAGTCCTAGATAATTAACCGTGATGTAGTATTCAATGAAGCTAAGACAACTTCCAAAGCTAACACAACTCCCCTGCCTCGTCAAGGTATAACTTTAAATAATATTGCACCTAATGATTTTGATATTTCTAATAGTCTTGGCTCAAATAGAATTGAAACACAAGCTGAACCATGAGGGTGAGTTCAGAACACTCCAACTTGGTTGCAAGATTACCAATCCGGTAAAGGAATATCAAATGAAGATATTGAGGGAGTAGGCTTTTCAAGGTATAGTACATCAGCTGATCTTACAACCTATGATGAAGGGTGTAAAGAAGAAAAATGGGTCGTATCCATGGAAAGTGAGATTAAAGCTATGGTACAAAATTGCACTTGGGATCTTGTACAAGCACCGATGGGAGTGAACCGATTAGTGTTAGGTGGCTATACAAAAAGCAGCTTAATGTAGATGGCAAGGTAGGTAAGTACAAGGCTAGGCTCGTGGTAAAAGGTTATGCTAGATTTGATTACACTAAAGTTTTTTTCCTCGTTGCATAATGGGATACTGTTCGAACATTGCTTGCTATAGCAGCCCAAAGAGATTGAAAAGTTTATTAATTGGATGTTAAAAGCGCATTTCTACATGGGGATCTTAAGGATCTAGTTTACATTGAACAATAAGAAGGTTCTATTAAAGACGCTGAAAAAAAGTTTACAAGCTCAATAACGACCAATATGGATTGAAACAAGCACCTAGATCTTGGTTTAATCAATTAGAAGGCTATTTGTTCAAGAAGGCTTCAAGAAGACCAAGTATGATCATATGTTGTTCATTAAATGTGTTTGGAATAAGGTAGTTATGGTTGGTCTCTATATTGATGATTTGATTTATGTTGGAAACGATGCTATGATGTGTGTAGATTTAAGAGATTGTTGCAACAAATGTTTGTTATGATCAACTTGAAAGACATGTCATTTTTCCTTGGGGTAAAAATGTAGTAAAACCCCACTAGAATCTTTATTTTTTAAAAACAATATGCAAAAGAAATTCTATAAATATTTTAGATGCGGGAAAGCAACTTAATGAATAACCCAATAGTTCCATGAACTATTCTTTCCAAATTGGAGTAGGGGAGGAAGTTGATGCAACCGTATACAAGAGGTTGATTGGAAGCATGATGTAATGTATGTGGTCAGCTTGCTCTCGAGGTTTATAGTAGTAAAAGGAAGGATCACTTGATGGCCGCAAAACGTGTTCTAAGGTATCTAAAAGGCACGTATGATTACGGGTTGGTTTATAAGAGACATTATATAAACAAACATATAGCATACACGGATAGAGATTATGCAAAAGATACTGTGGATCGAAAATGTACTTCAGGTTATGTATCATGTATAGTAATGCAATATGTTGGAGCTCACGTAAACAAAATATTGTTGCCTTTATCTTCGATGGAAGAGGAATATGTGGCAACCACTGCTTCTGCATGTCACTGCGTTTAGTTAAAGGGGCAGTTAGAAGATTTGGGAGAAAAGATCAATTAGTTAATAAAATATTCTTTGTGACAACAGTTCAAGCATCAAGCTCTCGGTGAAACTAGTTATGCATAGACGCACGAAACACTTTGACATGTGATTCCATTATTTTGCAAGATCTAGTGACAAAGATGTTATGAAGCTCGAATATTATAGAACATAAGAACAAATTGTTGATGCCATGATAAAGCAAAAAAGTTGGATATATTTGCAGATCTTTGAGAATGGATGGGAAATTTTGTAAGATTAAATAGAAAAACTGAGATTTTCTTTTGTTTAAAAGGAGGATTTTGTTGGGTCTTTATTTGAGTCTACTGGTTTTAGTTATGTTTGGGCTTTGTTGGTCTAGCCCATTAATAAAGGGTTGTATCTTCTTGTTTAAGCTCTAGTCAAGGTTGTTTATGTTTGATTGAGTTATATGATTTGTTTCTATTTTTCCAATGAACATTGGAGTCACGTGTTGTAGGCTATATATAGCAATTTGTTGATTGAATAAATGATCGATAGTTTTCTATATTATTTATGATATTATCTTGTTATCCTTTTAAAGTTTAAAAGTACACTTAATGAACATGGTGGCTTTGTATAATCAAGATCTCCTCAAATGTAGTTATTCAACCTTGTCAAACGTAGGAGACTTTACTTTCATGGGCTCAAACATATAACTTGTGAAACAAAATTCATTCATGAACAACATAACAAGCTATTTACACCTATGTATAATTCAAATTCCATCTATTTGTCATTGGTTTGTTGGCCGCATACAAGATGTTGAGTCAAATGGAGTCGAGCATTAGATGTTTGTCTCGAGTATGGTGAAGACCAATTGTTGTTAATTTGAAATCAACTTCTAGGAAAGCTATAACAGTCATAGGCTTTCTACATGGATGTTTTCAATAATATATTTATAGATTTATATCAATCCATAAATTTCTAAGGACTGAGTTATGCACCGGAACAACACTAAATGCTCATCTTGTACATTAGAATCTTGATTGCCAAAAAACTTTGGTATAAGTGTTCACTCTTTAACTAATCAACAAGTGGATAGTTCGACTTGTTTCTCATAATGGGAAAATCATAACGTTGTCATATTATTGAGCCCTTTCAAATACAAATATGGATGATAACCTGTAACACCTAGATATTTTAATAAACAAGAAAGAAAGAATAAAAGAAAAAAACACAATTTAACCCAAGTTGAGGTGTTGAAAGTGTCAAAAACAACAAAATGTATCAAAAGTGGGTGTAAAAGGTGATGACCACCCACTCTTCCTGCATACTTTCTTTTCATTCGAATTTCTAGAGAGAGAAAGAGCAGAGCTCGGCTTTTGAAGAAGAAGAGCAAAAAAATCGAATTCAAGGTAAGAATTCTTGGTTTTAAGATGTTCTTGGCTGGCCTATGCCTCGATTATGTGCTTATATGTGTTTGTGTGTGTTCGGGTTTGTGTTTTGGTGGGTTTTAGGTGTTTGAACTCAATTGCAAATGGGTTTGAAAGAAGTCATACCCAAAGGCTGCTAAGCTGAGTTCTAGAACCCCCTATTTACATGTTTTAACTATTTTTGAGGCTGGAAATACATGTATGTATGTTTTTATAAAATGGGTTTTTGTACCTGTGAGTATGTGTCTGTGTGATTGTGGGTGGGTTATGATTTTGGGTATTCTTGATGTTATGATGATGCCATGTTCTTGTTATGATGCTTAAAATGTTAGAAATAAGCTTAGAACATGTTAGAATGATAATTGGGACTGATTATGATAATTGATAGGATGAGTTGGCTGCCCATGCGCCCAACGTTCGAATTTGCTTAAGTGTCCCGTGCGCCCCAAATCTCATACGCTCAAATAGTTCCCATGCGCCTAGAATAGGCTGCAAATTTGCTAAGTGTCCATACGCCTAGATTGCCCATGCACCTAGAAATTTGCCGAGTAAACTAAGTGTTGGCCATGCGCCCAAATAGTGTCCATACGCCCAAATAGTGCCCATGTGCCCAAATAGTGCCCATGCGCCCAAAAGTTTTCCATGCGCCCAGAAGGTCATGCACTTGCATAGTGCCCATGTGCCTAAGACGTAGAATTATTTTCTGAATTTTGGGGAAAATGTTAAGTGTAGGCTTTGACTTGAAATGTTCTCCGGGGTGGTGTAAGTTGACTTTTTGATGATGGGTGATGTATGTTATGTCATGTATGTTGTTGTATGTGATGTTATGTATGCTTATTGTATTTGATCACAAAAATAAAACATAATGATTGAATAATGAATTTTATTATATTAATGGCCCGGTTTACAATACAATCAGGTAGTAAAGTATAAGGAGCTCTCTTACAAAGATGGTGATGTGGTATTTTTCAATATTCAACCCTACCGCCCGAAAAGTGATATGCCAAACTAAATTATAAAAAGCTCTCACCATGGTTTTTTGAGCCTTATCTTCGTAAGGTCGGGTAAGTGGCTTATGAGTTAGAAGTCCCTAACTTGTTGTATTCACCTAGTGTTTTATGTGTCAATGCTCAAACCTGCTAATGCTAACTTTCATCGACACCTATGGATGCTCTACCCATTACAATTGAGTGGGAACAAGATGTTCAGCCCCATTTAGTGCTAACTCATCGATGAATTTCATAGGCAGGTAAACCGTTTTTGGAACTTTTAAGCTCTTGGTGCCGGCATTCGAAGAAAATCATGACTTGTTAAGGCAATCAGTTTCTCTCCTTTTGATCGAGGACAAATGGTTTTATCAAGTTGGAAATAATGATTCAACTCCACTTAAGGTCTACTCACGTAGAGAGAATAATTAGAATTGTGTTCATTCATAGGATATTTAGAGAATGTCTATACCCCGTTATGTATTCTATATGACTCATATAGCCCAATGAGTGGATAGTAGGCTATTACATGTATTTCTTAACTTCTAGAATTAGCAGTAAAGGTAGAGTACATTTTTTTTATTTGTTCTTGCTCTATATTTGTTATCTTGTTTGGGTAATTAGAGAGTTTCCCCTCTCAGATTAGGCCAACTTTTTAATAGTCAATTCTAGTAGTTTGTTGCTTCTAATCACTACAAAGGATACAACAGTCATTGAGCGTAGGGACGTTTAAAAAGAACTAAAATACAAAAAGTCTCTATTTGAATCATATCTAATATAGAAAAATATTATCAGAATTTTTATTTGGATATTCGGATTGAATCTTATCCAAACTTAAAAGTGGGATTTCGAATCAATTTTCGGATATCAAAAAAATTAGATTTGGATTCCAAACTAGAAATCCATTTTGTTTTCATTTTTGAGTCCAATACCCATTAATCTCTTACGTTCTAGGGTTTTCATTTTCAAACACAATACCCATCAATCCATTATGTTTACTAAAAAATTTGAACTAAACTTAAATTCCATATGTATACAAGAAACTCATAGTTTAATAGACTACACCCATCTTGAGTTCTTAACATCTTATTGAATTCAGATAGTATATTTCACTATTTGTGATCCTAAACTAGTAAAAGTTTAGGAACCAAAAACTAGAAAGAAAAAAGAATGAACAAAAAATTAGCAAAAAATTATTATTTGGTTTAACTCATAATACCCCTATTTAAATAGAATCTGGATTTTGGGTTTGGCCACAATTTTAATCGAAATAATTTAATCTCATGAACACCACTAATTGAGTAACTTATATTCCTAAACTTTTTAATAAAGAAATTGGTTTAACTTGATAAACATCGACTTTTTGTGAAGTGAGTGTTGAAGAAATATTGTTAAGTTAAGATTGATTGTTAATGAAATATTGTTAAGATTGATTGTTAATGAAATATTGTTGAGTTAAGATCATTAGGTGTCTAATTCAAGATAAAAAGGTAAAAGTAATTATTAGAAAAGTTCAAAACATAGAGTAAAATTTGTAAACTGTTATTGAGTAAGTAGCCAAGGTATTCATAATCTATAATGATTTAACCCGATTAATACACGTTATATAGTTATATAAAAATTCTATTGTATAATCATACGTAATACACAGGTCTATAACCTTGTTGTAAATAAGCAAAACAAATAACAAACTCCTACAACCATGCAACTAAACCTAGATACTCTTGACTCTCTTCTTGTGTGACACATTTAGATCTAAATCACCACCACCACCACCATCATTCGGACTCCATCAAGATAGAGAGTTGACCACCACCATCATAATTACCACTATCGACCTCCACCTCCACCACATAGCCACCACCGTTCATCTCCACCTCCACCAACAAAGCCACCACCATCGACCTCCACCCCCACCAACACAAACACCACCGTCGAGCTCCACTAACACAACCACCACCGTCGACCTCTGCCTCCATCAGTACATCCACCACTGTTGACCTCCACCTCCAACAACACAACCACCACCGTCGACCTCCACTTCCACCATTGACCCGTCACACATTAGAGAAGGTTTTTGGGGGGTTCTTGGTCACCTAAAACCCTAGATCCGTGCTGTGATAAAGGTTGATTTTTTGATTTTGTGATTTGGGTTTTAGGGTTGGGCTTTGGTGTGAAGAGGGTGAGAAGGTCTAATGGGTGGGTTGATGGTTATTCCTAGGATTTAGGTCCATGTATTTAGAGCTGAGAAGGTATTGAGGTGGTGGCGGCGTTACAATGGCAGTGGTGGCGGTGTTACTAGGGTCGGCGATGTTGGGTTCTAGTGTTTATGATGGTGGTGGTCCTATAGTGTGGTGGTTTGGTGCTGCTCGTGTTGTGATAGTGGTGGAGGTGGAGTGATGGTGGAGGTGGGTGGTGGTGTGATGGTGGAGATGGTCAGGTGGATACTGGTGGCAAGAAGTGGTGGGGTGGGTTTTGATGTCGGGTGGGATAGAGATGAAAGAGGGGCTATGATGGTGGCAGGTGGTTGTGTTGGTGCTGGAGGCCGGTGGCAGCGTCGATGATGGTGGCCGATTGCGATGTCGGTTAGGGTGCTAGTGGTGGTGGGGATTGGAGTTAGTGTTTTAATAAAATTACATAACTAATCCTTTAAATTAGGGTTGTTCAAATAGCTCGACGCTCGAAACTCGCTCGAACTCGTTCGAAAAATGCTTGGAATTTTGCTCATTCGAATTTCGGCTCGATTGTAAATGAACCGAGCGGATCAGTTCGGTTTCAAAACGAACCGAGCATGAGCGAAGGGTCGCTCGCTCGCCGCTCGCTCGAATTATTTTTTAGTTTAGTTTAGTTTTTATATATTATATATAATTATATATATGTTAATTATATATGTTAATTATATATGTTTAGTTTTATATATTAAACTAAAAAATATTCTTGCCTCATTGGTTAACATGCGTGTGCTTTTTGGGAGGAGGTCATGAGTTCGAGCCTTGCAACCACTGAATTTGCTATGTTTTTTTAATATTTAAACAACAAAATTATAATTTTACCCTTAAAACCCTAGCCTCAAATACCCCCTAATTGACCTCATTACATCAACTCCCAATCGAATCTATTACTACTCTGGCCATTGAACCTTCCCCCCACCCAAATTGACCTCACGACTGTTGTTGCCTTTGAACTCGCGGTGGCCTCCACCCTCTCGACTCTCCACCCTCCAGCAACGCCTCCCCATGCTGCGACCGCAGACACTGCTGCCTCCCTCATCTCCGACCGTGACCCCCTCTGCAAGACTCCAACCCTACTGCGACCCATCTCCGACTGCGAGCGTCTCCGACCAGCCTGCGAACTTGTCTTCGAAAGATAGTTTACAAGGTAAAAGCACTATAAACTATACATTAACAAAAGTGTTTCTGTGAAATTTGTTTGATATTGGCTTTATTGATTTTGTGAAATTTGCTAGTTGATTACAGGGTTTGATATTGACCTTATTGTTTATGTGTTTCTGTGAAATTTGTTTGATATTGGTTTTTAGGGTTTTTTTTGTGAACTATCTAATTTTTGAATATTTGATATTGGCTTTTACGGTTTTTGTTTCTGTGAAATTTGTTTCTAATTGTAACACAAAACCGGGCAAAACCGAGCGCTCGGTTTAAAACCGAAATGAGTTCGAGCATGAAGTGTGCGCTCGAATTTGTAAATCCGAACCGAACCGAGCCGCTCGGTTTGAAACCAAACCGAGTTTGAGCGGAGCTGCGTTCGGTTTGGTTCGGTTCGTGAACAACCCTACTTTAAATGAATAAATGCATAATTAGTCCTTATCAATAAGTTGACTAAAATGACCCCGGAGTTAAAAGAAAAAAACTAACGATGTTAGTGGATTGGAGTTTATTAAAATGAATTGCAAACCACAGGGAGCAAAAATATTTTGAAACGGTTGGATGAAACCGTTATTTAGACCAAACCATGAGCACTAAAAGCGAAGTTTACTCTTTTTTATATCTTGATCTGCTCCTGATTCCTATAACATGCTTTCTTTAAATAATAATTCTTAGTTGTGATAATTCTTTAAATAATAACATCCTTACTTAGACCAACTAAGATTCAAGTGACTTTTTATCATAAGCCTATCACATTTTTCCTTTGGTATATCACTAACATGCTTCTTGATGTGTTAAATTCATTACTGCCTTTTGTCGAGGATGTAGCCTATCCAAACAACAACCTCTACCTATAAAATTCTAAGCAACTTCTTAGCAACCAACATTCTTAACACCATGTTAGTCACATTTCGGGTTTCATATTCTGCTACGTCATTTTGCTGCAAAAGGTGTTAAGAACTTCTGAAGTGAAGTGAACTTATGTGTTTGTTCGGAGTGCCTTGATTAACTTATTTGTTTTTGTCTCCACCTTCTTCTTACAATTCACAAAGAACTCAAGTGTTTATGACCTCACTGCAAGTAAATAAACCAAAGTTTATCAACTATAATTGGATATGATTATGAGTGTATTAACTATAGTATGATCTTTGCTCCCTATCTGCTATACTTTGGTATGCGTTTCTTTTTTGCTTGCTAACAAGATAATCAATAAATGTGTTGTTATTGACTTTAACCTTAAGGAGCCCTCGAACCATTATTTTGAAAATCTTCACTGCTGTCTTGTTTAGATATCTATTACGTTTATGCCACAACTTAGACAGGTCTTCCATGTTCGAGTATAAGCCCCTCTTGTGACATCCGTCACCAAAAGGTCCGTCTATTGACGTGTTCCGTCATCTTTTCATTAGTCGGTCATTCCTCACCTTTATGAACTACCTGTGTGGATACGCTTGTGCTTTTGTTGTTGCATTTCTGTCACTTAAACCTTTACGCATATCACCACCGTCATCATGAAATACGCCATTTTTGTAAATTTATCGTTATAAATAAAACCATTTTAAGTTACAAATACTATTAATTACATTTTTGTCATTTATATAACGAGCCTAATTAATGTCGTTTTCAACCGAAACAAATTTGGAACTCGAGGGCTAAGTACAGGGACTAAATATGACATTTTTTGAAACTAGGGCTGGGTATAAATACCCCTTTACCAGCCCTAGCCTTCATTCCATCTTCATCTTCTTCATCTTCTTCTTCTTCACTCTTTTTACTCCAATCTAGCACCATAAACCGCCCCGATTCTTGCGTTTTCACCGGCAAAACCTTGGCTACAGCTGAGACTACTTGTTTCTAGCAGGTAGACGACCTTGGTCGTCCTTTCCTCGCTCGTTTTACTTCTGCGTTTTTAGGGTTCGGGTGTTCGGGTCCAACCCGAGCACATGAGGTCGTGTGGGCTTGTGTGTTGCGTTTCTGAGTGTGCTTCTTGCTTAGACATGTTAGGATATTGATTTTGGAAGTCCTTGGAGTGTAAAACCCGTGCACGGAGCGGCCGGAGGCTGCTCTGCACACGGCAGT
>BJCM01155684.1:0-20077 GCA_018326385.1 Flaveria bidentis | reverse complement strand
TTCTGTAAATTTATTCTTTAAATAATTTTATTATTTTATAAAACAAGGATTATATTTGGTTTATTATTATAAAGAAAAGACCTTAAATAATAATTTAAATCGTTAAAAATTATTATTGGTTCAAACTTTATTGTTTAAAATTATAATTTTTACAAAAAAATATAAATAGGTACTTAAACTTTCTATTTTGTTAATTAGATCAAACGATTCAAAAATTTTTCTTTATGATAAATTATTAAATCGATGTAATTCTTTTCATTAAAATGAAAACAAAAGTATTTTCAGTATTAATTTTATATATCAAAACCCTAAATTCCCCCTTGAAACCCTAGATCATGTTTGAAAGTTAATCTTATTATTAAAAACTTAAACTTGTAATATATACGTTTTGGTACCTTGTGAAAGATTACGTTGGGACGTCGACTATTTTCTTATTAATTATTAATTATATACTTGTTGATCATATGAGTTTCCTTGCTCTCATTTTATATTGTTTCACACCATTTTAGGGTGAAACATTTTAAACTTATTAACTTACACTTGTAAATGTTTATACTTGTAATGTACTTGCAATTCATACTTATATTTTGTCATGGTTAATAAGTGTTATTGTAGGTTTTATATGAGATATATTCTACCTTGACAATAATTAACTATTATTAGCCTTGCGACGTCGATCTATGGGCCTGACAAGCCTATTTGGAGCTAAAGCCAATGTATTGCTGGCTCCTGATGACGTATGACTTATTCATTATGTGAACCCAAATCACTTAGCTAATCGTTATAAACTTGTAATCTTAATATTGGTCAAGGTTTGATTGTAGCTACATGTGTTCTATAATCATGCGTAACTTATAACCTATAACATGAATTGTTACTTGTAACCTTTTATATATTTATGTATATTAAACCCTTGGAAACTCACCAACTTTCATTGTTGATCTTTATTTTTAACATGTTTCAGGAAATACTTAAACTTAAAGTTGTCATTTGAAATTGCTCAAATATATGATTATAGACCTAGATTAATAGAATAAAATGTCTGGAAATATTTTATCTTATGTCATGTTATTTTTATGTTGAGACTTATTATTGTAATTTGCATGTTTTTAAAACTTATGATAACAATATTTTCATTTAAAGATAGCATTATGTGTCTGTGAACTATCTTAACCCACACATCTCGACGATTTCGCCATTAAGGTTGGGGTGTGACAAGTTTGTCAATAACCCTTATTTAGGCATAACTGACTCTAAAATTTTTTGTTACCAAGATTCAAGTTAAATTCAACAACTTTATCATTTAAATATATATTTATATCTATACTAATAAAGCGAAAAAAATTTATTATTACTTGTTATATTCTCATTGGCACATGTCATATTCTCACACACTAATTGATACATGTCACTGGCATAAAAAGTTAATTATTTAAAAATCATAATAAATGTTAAAGATTATAAAAAATCCTAAATATATTATTTTTCACTTATAAAACATACTTTTATTTAAAAATGTAATTTAAAAAGTAAAATATGAGTTTTTTTAATACATACAACTTTTTTTAAATGCGGTTTATAAAGCAAAATAAAAAAATTAGAATGTTTAAAAAGCATTTTTAAACAAAATTTTATTAAAAACCAAGTTTAAAAAGTATTGTTATTATCTTATTACTTAAGTTAGTTGATTATACATAATTCAAATCATATATTATTAAAAAAATATTTTATAATTTTTAAATATTAATTACTAACTATTAATTTAATATTTGTAGACACTTCGTGTTAAACGCTAATTCTAAACTACTGTGTGTGTATATATATGTATGTATGTATATATATATATATTCACACACACACACATATATATATATACACATATAAATATACACGTATAGACTTTGACACTTGGTGCTAAAGAATGGAAGGTATCAACAAGTCCCAAGACTCGATGATGTGGGAATCTATTGTCATAAGACCTTACATACCAAGCACCTCTTTAGTGGCTAGAGGTATGATTTCAAAGGTTGTGGCTAATTACTCTGATTAATGCAGGAAGAGACTAGAGATTGATCAGAAGGCCATGACAGCCCTTCAAACTGCTATTTCAAACTCCGTATACAGAGGTTTCAAGAAATGCAAAACAGCTAAGCAGTTGTGGGATGCACTGAAACTGATGTATGAGGGGTCTATAGAAGCCAAGGAGAACAATAAGGATCTATTGAAACAATAGTTTGTGAACTTCACCTTTAAAACATGTGAAACCATGAATTAACAATACTTCAGGTAGGTTGAGATTATGGACACTCTAGTGAATGTTGGAGTGACTCTTGAAAACAACGACATTGTAAGGAAGTTTATGTCCTCTCTTCCTAAGCAATGAACATATTATTGTGATATGATCAAGAGGACTGAGAACCTTAACACTTGTAGGACCGTTAGAAAAGGTGATGCATTTTTACAACATAATGAGTTCTTTAGAACACTTAACAGATCAAATAGGGAACTAGTTTAACTATTATGAGAGATGCTAAGAACACAAGTAAAGAGAGATAGAACAAGATAAAAATACAAGTATTTGGTTTTCAAGATTGCAGTATATTGCTTCTTAGTTCTATTACAAAGTGTTACCAAGAATTTATAAAAAAGTTACAAGTACTTAAGATACATATACTACATCTTACAGTCGGCTATACTTTGAAAGCCAGCTGGATACATAAGACTAGACAACAAAATCAAATGTAGAGTCCAAAGGCAGATTGCCTTTTCACTAGTGACTATGACATGCCATATCTCACATCCTAATATGTTAGAAAAAGGATAAGGTACATAAATTAGAAAGTTCAGACTCAAGACCTTAATGTATAGTATTTCAAAATCATGGACCTTTTCACCAACTTGTGAAAGTTGGTGAGTCAAACAGAGTTGCAGCGAAAAGGTAGTCCAGCTTTATGAAAAAATACATCAGATAATAGCAAGTACATTAAAGTCTTTGAAAAAACTTTGTCTTCATAAAATTGGCTTAAGAAGACTTTGTCTTTGAAGCTTCGGAAGACTTCATATTTGGCTTTGGAAGATATTGGTCTTGGCTTCGGAAGATTTTACACTTAAAAGTATTTCTGGTGTGAGGTGTAAAACTTTCGAAGCATTTCTACTTCAGTACTTCAGTGCATGCATGTAGAGAGACTTCGGATGCTTTAAGTGTTTTGACTACATCAAACTTGTTGGAATCCTTACAAACTCTCCCTAGGTTGATACTACCAAAACATTTGAAGATCTTCATCAGTTAACGGTCCTCATCATGATGTTGACCAGACTCTTCTTCATTAGATGGTCATGATCACTCAAACTTTCATAGTATCTTCTCATCTCAAAGTGATCATGCAGAGGTAGGTTGAATAAGTCTTGCCATGTGTAGACATTCAAACCACCTTGATCTCTAATCACATGCCATCTTTCTAGATTAGTTGTTAAGGTCCAAGATAAGATGGGTCTCTTAGAAGCAAGCGGAGTCACTTGGATTGGAATTGTTTGGGCCGCCTCTTCATGCACTCCCTCAGGTTGATCTTACTCATCCTGAGGTATGGATGTGGATGGTTTAGACTTCTTCTTTTTCTTTAACTATGGTCTAGAAGCCATCCACTTCCTTCTCTTTGATGTCTTTAACTGAGAAGACTGGTCTGCAACACCTTGTTGATCAGTCTTGTCTTGCTCAGTTAGGTGTTCCTCCCTCACAGGTTCAGAAGGAGATGGAGTTTGACCCTGCTATGGATCAGAAGATGAAGTTTACTGAGGCTTAGCAGGAGGTCCAGGTTGTGTTGTTTCAAAAGGTTCAACCTTAACCTCCACTTCTTGAGGGACTTGACTTGGTGGGGAGTGTAAGTCAACAAGTTCTCCTTTTTTGATCTTCTACTTGATCACCCTAATGTGCTCATCCATAGTAGATAGAGACATAGGGCTAAGTCTCTTTTCGGAGAATCCATACAGCTTCAAGAAGCTCATCATTCTTTGTCTGTCAGCAAACTTCTTCATACTCTTTTGAATGATGGCCCTTGACTTTACAACATATTCCTTTAATTTTCTCTTTGTTGCCTTATGTCTTTGAGTACTTCAAGCTCAAGATGTTTGAGATACTCAAACTCCATGTACTCAAAGGACAGGAGAAGAAGTGCAGATGCCTGGTATAGGCTTGTGGCATTCACGTAGTTGATCACATTGATCCTATCAGTCTCTTTGTCTACATGAGGTTCTTATGGAGCCATAGCCTCTTGTGTAGGACTTTCTTGAACTGGGGAGAGAGTGGGAACATGCTTATATAATATTTTTTCTCTCCTCTCCTCTTTGATTTGGAGAAGTAACTTTGCATCCTCTGCTTCCTTCCTCTCTCTTGACACTTCCATCTAAGCCATTTTATTAAGTTCCTTTAAAGGGAGAGATATAATCTTGTCAATGTCATAGTTCCTGGTTTGCAGGTAAGTAATCCTAACTGCCCTCAACTTCTCATTTTGAGTGTTTGGTCTGGGGGCATCCCTGATTGCATCTTCCATGAATACTACAAACCCAGAGGAACTTTCTCCCCTTAGCTTCCTCTTTCTCTCTCTCTCTCCTCCTCCTCAATCTCCTCAAAAGTCATTTTCCTTTTCCCTTTGTCACTCACAAACCTTTGTGACTTAAGGTGGAGAGAGATTTTTCCTTCATTGCTTGGTCTACCCTCTAAGCTCTAGCCAGAGAGAGATTGTGATAAACCTTCACCAGCAGGTGCTTCACTGAGGGAATGAATTGCTGAAGTAGTTGTAGGTGTAACAGGGCTCTCAAGATCTACCACTAAGCCTTCGGTCAAGGTTTCCCCTTCGAAGCTAATCATAGGGTCTACCTCACTCTCCAGTTGACGAATACTTTTACCTAATTGCCTTTGTTTCCTTGTAATACTGAACTCTTTAGTAATTCTGTCTTGAATCCATTGTGCCAGCCTGTCAACTTGTCTAGATTGGCTTGGGTTGACAAGTGGCATGTTGACCAGGTCAAGACCTTTATAGTAGTTCAAGGTTTAAAAATTGAAGGCTTCTTGTTGCCCTTGAACTCTTTGAACAATAATGGCTCTTCTGTTTGCATCATACATCCACCCTATGATGTAGTTGGAAGTTCTTTGAGGTGGAGATGATACAGCCCTTGGTATGTTTTCCTTAAAAAGACTTCTTGTTGCCCTTGAACTCTTTGAACAATAAGGTCTCTGTTGGATCAAGAAGAAGGCTAGTGCAACCAAAACCAAATCACTTAGTCAAATTTTGGTGCTACTTGCAAAGGCTTCCGAAGCCAAGTGTTGAGCTTCCAAAGGAGGCAGAGTTCTTCCAAAGACAAAGTAAAAGATCATCTTCCGAAGACAAACTCTACTTCCGAAGTTAAAGAACTTACTTCCGAAGATCGAGTCTCAGAAGAGGAAATCAGAAGACTATTTCCAAAGAAAGACAAAGTTCTCAAGCCTCGGAAGAAGTAGCCTCTTCCGAAGTATAAGTGGCTTCGGAAGTACTTGTTCTTCTGAAGCCATTTAACCTTCGAAAGACACTGCTATGAACCAGTGGACATAAGTATGGTCTCTGACAATCCACTGCAGACCTCTGAGATACTGCATGGCGTTTTCTCAAAAGCCATGTGGTTGACTATACTTTATTCCACTGTTCACCTTTTGTTAGATAGCATAGTTGCCAACTTTAGTTGGTGACAAAAGGTAAGTCATGGACCTGTCATGACTACCATATCTTGGATAAGACTTTATCTAAGATACCTTAACTTTAGCATTGTAGTATTTGCTTTAGTTATAGGATCCCAGCTGGAATCAAAGTATATCCGGCTGTAGGTAGTAATATATATAGTTTCTCATTGTAACTCATAAACTATGCTTGTAAGAGTCTTGTAACATTTGAGTTGAGAAGCAATATATGCAAGTACCTTGAAATTAACTCTCTGTGTTTGTTCATTACTTAATATATTGTTATGAACTCTTATTGACTCTATCTTCATCCGAGTGTTGTTCAAGTGAGTTTGAGAGAAAAACAAAGTGTTAGTGACATAAAACGATTTTGCAATTGGTATCAGAGCTTTTTAGGCTCTTGATTGTGGGATCTTACCATCCCAATCAACCTGTTTTCACTCCTCCCCACAACTCACTCAAAATGGCCCTTAAAAATCCAAAGTGGAGATGGGAACTATGACAAATGCTCCCATCATTACTCTTGAAAACTTCTGGTCTTGGAGCAGAAGATGTCACATCCCGACGGAAGCGTGAGATGATTATTTGGGTGTGACTTGTTTGTACAGAACTCATTGATTAAAAAAGCTTATCAAATAGCACAGCAGAATAATATAATAACTAGATTCATAGGATAATATTAATGTTAGGATTACATCAAATCATAACAGTCAAAATTTGATCTAATATAATCCTATTACAAACATATTATCTAACTGCTGCATCTTTTAGTAACGATGGAAGTGCGCATCCACCGATATGCTAAGATCATACATGTTAATAGTTAGATTAACACAAACTTTTCCCATGACTTCTCCTAGCCATTGTAAACATCAAAGGAAAACATAATGTTGTTACTCATGGTAATTTTCTTGAAAAAGCATACTCAAAATAGTCAACATAAAGTTGGTGAGTTCACAGGTTTATCTTAAACAAAATATTATTGATGCATCATATACAACCAAACCTTACTTAATAATCAGATCATCCATACTTTCATAACATAATTCATAAATCAGATAATATAGCATCACAACACTCATCCTGTTGGTGCAAGAAATAATTTTCCTAAGTAGCGCTACCTATATTATCCAAAGGTTCCACATCCGAATTAATGGTTTTAACATAAATGACAGTACATCTCAAAAAAGCATCAATCATAAAATCAATAGTAGGTTTTTCCCCCAAAAGTTTATAAAAATAAAAATGGGGCTATGAATCTCACCTTTACTCCAAGAGTGAACCTATAAACAAAAACAATCATAGTTTAGAATTTATATATTTTCTGTAAAGTTTTCAATACCTCATATATCTTGAGAATTTTTACAATAAGTGCGTCTATAAATTGAGCACAACATATTAAATTTTTATGTTTTAATGTTTTTCAGGTTATTTCTATAATTGTTACAATATTTGAATAAATTCTAAGAAATACCATCGGGTTTCAAAAAATTCCCAAACCTGGTCAAAATATTTACCACAACTTTAATAGATTCTCAAAATTTTCTCATTTCCTAAATCATGGCAGAGTCAATTTTTATAATTTTTATCATTTTACTAATATTTAGTAAAATTAACAGAATATATCCAAAAATTCCTATTTTTATACAGTCTGTTCTATTCAAATTTTTAGATTTTCTATAATTTTCTCATAATTTATCTCAAAGTCAAAGTATTTTTCCCAATTTTCATATGGCAGAAATTTCAAAATTTGTAACTCATTCATAACTTAGAATTAGGTCACGAAACGTTTTCTGTAAATCTCACAATTCATAAGCGTCAACATATAATTTTCTCAACTACTTTCCAGGTTCAGTTCTTCCAGCATAAATTTTTCTTTCAAATATTTAAATAATTTATAAAATATATTTTACTTATAGATACGGCATAAAAATTTGCAGAACTATATTTCTTAATATGTTAAACATATTTTCAATGTTTGTTCCTACAATCATAGTCAATTACATAATAAACTGAATTTTACAAATTGCACATGAATTTTTAACCCTTAGTTGATAATTTCTTTTATGTCACTCTTGATTTAACAACATTCATCTATTTTCTTTAGTTTATAAAACCTTTCTTTCTTTCCTTTGAGCAACAGTAACATATTTGTAAGATTATGTGAAGAACTTGTAGGTTTAATCATAAGGGTTGGTTATATGTGTTGTTTAAACACATATATACTTTGGTAGCATTAACTAGTTATGGTTTAAGGATTGTTACCTTGATTTTAATAAAGGAAAGAGGGTTAGCTAATGGCAGCTTCTTTCTCTGTCGAATCGAATTAAGCGAAGGTCTTCAAGTCTCCAAGCCTTGTTCTTCTTACAAACCGATGAAAAGAACTTCAAAGATTCGAAACTGAAAGAGAGGGTAGAATATGGTGGTGATAAATGGTATATGTGAGATGGCCGTGAGGTGAAAGGTGGTAGTAGTGATGGTTGTAAAAAGGTGGTCGAGAGAGGTGACCGAGGGTTAAAGGTGATGGTGTGAGGTTTGTTGAGGGGTGGCCGAGAGTAGAGATGGTGGTGATATTGTGACCGGTTTCAAGGTGTGAAGGTGATGATATATGGTTGTGGTTAAGGGACCAAAGGTGGTGTTTTATATAAGTTTTCATTAATTAGAAGTAATCATCATGGCTATACTAGCTTTGGTGAGTAAGTCATATATGTGTCAAGTTCTTACACACTAGATGCAAGGTGGTGTATACATGGGTGGTTAGGTGTCTTTGGCCGGTTAAGATTAATCCTTAGGCTTAGAGTTTTAATCAGGTTGCTTAAATAACGTTATGAGCCGAGTTTAGGTCTTTAGGTTTTGCTTAGTTTTGTTTTCATGTTTAATTCCTTTGTGATATTGCATTGTATAGTGGTGTTTGGTTGGGTTGCATTTTTGGTTCATTTGATGAATGATTTGAAACATTTGATCATATAATGTTTGGTATCATTATAAAGTTATGCATTTGAATGCAAACTCATAAAAATATTATGCATGCAAGCATGCACATGTACACATATATATATGTATATATTCATCAAAAGATGGGCACATGCATACGTAAGATATACATGTAAACATGCATACGTACAACTTTACATATATATATACATAAATATCTAGAGTTTACATATATAAGGTTAGTCAAATAATGAATAATATATAATAGAATTTTATTCATTGATAAACTTTAACCTTATTGATAGGGTCGTCACATTCTCCCCCCGTAAAAATAATTTCATTCCGAAATTTGATTAGAGAATAATGTCTAAAGTTGAGAAGAACTTATCTGGTTACCGATTCCAAATAAATGGGAATACTTCCTCACAATCTCATCTTCTCTTTCCCAAGTATATTCTGAACCTCTTTTAGCATTCCATTTGACTTTTACTAAGGGAATTTTACTTCTTCTTAATCTTTTCACTTCTTTATCTTATATGGATATTGGTTCTTCCATGAAATGAAGCTTCTTGTCTACTTTTATTTCTTGAACTAGAACTTTTAATGTCTCATCTGCTAGACATTTCTTTAGATTGGAGACATGAAAGATGTTGTGTACTTCAATTAATTCTGAAGGCAGATCTAACTTATATGTTACTGAACCAATCCTATCAGTGATTTCAAATGGGCCAATATACCTAGGATTTAATTTATTCCTTCTTTCAAATCGAACTATGCCTTTTGTGGGTCATACCTTTAAGTAAACATTATCTCTAATCTGAAATTCTAAGGGTTTTCTTCGTTTATTGGCATATCTTTTCTGTCGATCCCTGGCAGCTTTCAATCTATTTTTAATTTCAAGGATCTTATCTGATGTTTCCTGTATCAATTCAGGACCTGTAAGTTGTCTGTCTCCTATTTCATTCCAACATAAGGGTGATCTACACTTCCTTCCACATAAGGCTTCAAATGGTGCTGTTCCAATACTTTAATGATAATTTTTATTATAGGAAAATTCTATTAAAGGAAGATGTGTATCCCAATTTCCACCAAAATCTAATGCACAAGCTAGTAACATATCTTCCAAAGTTTGAATTGTCTTTTCACTATGACCATCTGTCTGTGAATGATAAGTGTACTCAGACTTACCTGAGTCCCTAAAGCTTTTTGTAATGTTTGCTAGAATCTGGAGGTGAATCTACTATCTCTGTCTGATATAATTGAAATAGGTGTTCCATGTCTGGATACAACTTTTTTATGTAAATTCTTGCCAGTTTCTCCATTTTATAATCTTCCCTGATTGTTAGAAAATATGCTGATTTTGTTAGCCTATCTACTATAACCCAAATAGTGTCATATCCGTTTGAAGTTCTTGGTAGTTTGGTTACGAAATCCATAGTTATTTGATCCCATTTCCATTCTGGAATTTCCGGTTGTTGCAAGTATCCAGAGTGTTTTTGGTATTCAGCTTTTACTCTTGCACAAATATCACATTTGCCTACAAATTCTCTAATTGATTTCTTCATACCTGGCCACCAGTATTGACTTTTCAAGTCTTTGTACTTCTTGTTATTTCCAGGATGTACAAAATACCTTGATTTATGTGCCTCTTGTAGGACAAGCTTTCTAAGTATAACATTGGTATCCAAGTTCTTCCTTTGAATTTCAGAACTCCATTTGCATCTTCTTCCAAATCTTGTATTTGCCTTTTTATTATTAACTTACCTTTTTTCTGAGCTTCCTGAATTTGACTTATCAATTCAGAACGTATTTCCATTCTCATGGTGCGTACTTGTAATGGTTTCATTCTCTCTTTTCTACTTAAAGCATCAGCTACTACATTTGCCTTTCCTGGATGATACTTGATTTCACAATCATAATCACTTAGTAATTCTATCCATATCCTTTGTCTCGTATTCAACATTTTCTGATCAAATATATACTGTAAGCTTTTATGATCTGTATATATTATACACTTTGTGCCATACAGATAATGTCTTTAGATCTTAAGTGCAAATACTATTGCTCCTAATTCCAAATCATGAGTAGTATAATTCCTTTCACTTCCTCCAAGTTGTCTAGAGGCGTATGCTATTACCTTATTTCTTTGCATTAGAACACATCCAAATCCTTGACGTGAGGCATCACAATATACGATAAAATTGTCAGTTCCTTAAAGTAATGCTAAGATAGGGGCACTGTAAAATTTACTTTTTAGTAATCCAAATGTAGCCTTTTGCTTTTCTTCCCAAACATAGGGTCTGTCTTTTTGAGTTAATTCTGTAAGTGGCTGAGCTATTCTTGAGAAATTTTCTATGAATCTCCTATAATATCCTACTAATCCTAAAAATTGGTGCACCTCTGTTGGTGTCTTTCGATCTTCCCATTTCTTAACAGCTTCTATTGTTGTGGATCAACCTGTATCCCTTCTTGATTAACTACATGCCTTAAGAATTGTACTTCCCTTTTCCAAAATTCACATTTTGAAAATTTTGCATACAGTTTTTCCTTCTCTAATAGTTCTAATGTCATTCTTAAGTGCCTTTCATGATCTTCTTTACTTTTAGATTAAATCAGGATGTCATCTATGAAGACTATGACAAATTTATCTAAATATGGTTTACATACCCTATTCATTAGATCCATAAATGTTGCGGGAGCATTAGTTAACCCAAATGGCATTACAAGAAATTCATAATGACCATATCTTGTTCTGAATGCAGTCTTTGGTATGTCATCCTCTTGAATTCTCAATTGATGATATCCTGACCTTAAATCAATCTTTGAAAAATAACCAGACCCTTGTATTTGGTCAAATAAATCATCTATCCTGGGTAGGGTATACCTATTCTTTACAGTTACTTTATTGAGTTCCCTATAGTCAATACACATCCTAAAAGTTCCATCTTTCTTTTTAACAAATAGAACTGGTGAACCCCAAGGTGATATACTAAGACGTATAAATCCCTTATCTAATAGTTCCTATAATTGATTCACTAATTCCTTTATTTCTGTTGGTGCTAAATGATATGGTGCTTTAGCTATAGGAGCAGTTCTTGGTACTAATTCTATTTTGAATTCTAATTGACGATGGGGAGGTAATCTACGTAATTCATCAGGAAATATATGAGAATATTCATTAATGATAGGAACACTTTCTAGACGTTTTTTATCTACTTTGGTGTTAACAATATGTAACACCTGGTTATTTTTTTAAAGACAAAATATGATGAATAAAAAGAAAGAAAGGCAAATAAGTCCAAGTGGAAGGACTAAAAGTGTCCAAAAGGACAAAACTTTGCTAAAGTTGGTGTAAAGGTGGGCATGGCCGCCCACCCTCACTTCACATCAACATTTATTCGGTTTTAGAGAGAGAGAGAGAAGGGGAAACTCTCGGCTTGTAGAAGAAGAAGAAGTGAACGAATTCCAGGTAAGAATACGTGGTTTTTATGTGTTTATGACGGGTTTTATCCCGGTTATGTGTTTATGTGCATATGTGTTGTGTATGTGCTCGGGTGCGTGTGTTTGGTGTTGTTTTTTGGTGTTTGAACTCATTGCAAGTGGGTTATAAAGGAAGAAATACTCAAGTTGCATCAGGTGAGTTCTAGAACCCGGTTTTTACTTGTTTTAAATGATCTTTGGGGCTGAAAATGTATTAAAAAGATTTTACAAGTTCATGTATGTTTACCCGTATGCATTATGCATGTTGTATGTTGATTCTTGAATTGCTTATAGTTATTCATGTTTAGAATAGCCATGTTAAGCTTAGAACAGATGGGTTTGATGATTGGGTTTGAAAGCATACTTGGAACAAGATACACAGAAGGTTCATACGCCTGAAAATGCCTTAGAAAGTTTTAAGTGTAATCCATGCGCCTGAACAGTAGCCCATGCGCCTAAGATTACCTTAGAAATGTTTAAGTACAACCCATGCACCTGAACAGTGGTCCATGCGCCTAGAAATATTAGTCGGACGACTAAGTGTAGGGATCATGCGGCCCAATAGTGCCCATGCGCCCAAGTGGCTCATGCGCCTAAGTGTCCATGCATCCGAATAACTCATGCGCCTAAGTGTCCATGCATCCAAATAACCCATGCGCCTAAGTCTTCATACGCACCAATAGTGCCCATGCGCCTGAACAGTTCATGCGCCTAAAATGATAAATGATTAAGTGTTGGCTGATGCGCCTACATAGTGATGAAACGCCCGAACAGGGCTCATGCGTCCAAATAGTTTCCATGCGCTTAAGCACTTAGAAAATTTTACATAATTTTCTAGGAGTCTGTTCTTTAGGGTTTTGACCAAAGTTGACTAGGGCTTGTTAATGATAATGTTTCATGCATGATATGATTACTTATGATTGTTCCTTATTATTATTATTGCTATTATTATTATTACTTATAGTATGTGACTTTACGTGGTATGTTATTATCGTAACGTAAAGTTTATCGTAATAATAAAGAGAAAGAGCAATAAAGAAAAGAAGAGGAACATTAATAAAATGTTAACAAGTCTTGCAAGCTTAAAGGAGGTACACGACCGTGTTGTTGTTAGCTCAACTATGTTGCGGGTTAGCTACCCTATTATGCACACAGGGCCAATCAATTGAGATTGGCAGGACCTTTGTAGCGTGCCCTGGGTGATTGGGTCGGCCTTGTACACAGTACACAAAACCCTTTCGAGGGATACAGTTGACCCTTTCGAGGGATACAGTTGACCCTTTCGAGCGATATAGTTGGCCCATCACCCGTTTTCCATCACGCATATAGTTGGGGTATTGCTCATTGGTCCATACAGAAAGTGAAAGATAAAGATAAAAGTTTAAGACAAGGCATACAGTGAAGAGAACGAACAATATTAGTTAATGCGTGCTCGCATATACAATACAAATTTGTATTTTACAGAAAAGAGTATTTATTTATACAACATATAGAAAGTATTTTATTACTTATAAAACTAGAGCTCACTCAGCATTGTTGACTTTTATACATTTTCAGTTGGCAGGTAATTATTGCTAGGGATGGCACGAGGGTGAAGCTACTCGGTAGGGAAAGACTGACATCGATTCGTATTCTATGTTACTGTTGTTTTGTAATGCAGTAAAACAATTCTTTTCTAAACAGATTAATGATGATGTATTGCTTAACAACAGTGTTTTAAATGGAATGAATGGTTTTTGATAAATCATTTCCGCTGCTTAAGTTTGTATAATTATAATGTTTAATGTTTTAATTGCTGTGATTGACCAACTGTGAGGTTTCCGGGAACGAGGCCTTACACAATATGAGCTAGGAATGCTACGAATTTCTTTCTTAAATATCTTTGTGCATTCTTACAAGAAGTTATATTCATGGCACCTCTAGATTTTTCACCATATACACAAAGTTTTCTATTTTCATTGATTAGAGGTATTCTTATCATTTTCTTGTCATATACTATTTCAGCCTGATTTTTACTTAACCAATCCATTCCCACAATAATATCAAATCCTCCTAGATCAATAGGAATTAGATCTATATCGAAACAATATTCGTCTAAATTTATAGTACAATTAGGAATGATTTCACAGGCTTCGATTATCTTACCATCACCCAGTTCTATCATATATATATTTTTTAACTTTTCTGATGTTAGGTTAAGTAATGGTCTGAACGTATTTGAAAAAAACTACGGGTTGCTCCCGTATCAAATAGTACAGTAGCATACTGATTGTTTATAGGAAACGTACCCGTTACAACCTCTGGTTTGTGTCGAGCTTCTTCATCTTGTATTACAAAAGCTCTTCCTCTAGGGTTGTTTTGGTTGACCAGAGCCTTACCCTTCAGTTGTGGACAATTGTTTCGAAAGTGGTCTTTGTTTCCACATTGATAGCAAACTGGTTTTGGGTTAGCGGGGCTCATACAGTCTCGGCATATATGTCCCTTTTTCTTGCAGTTGTAACAAATTACCATTGAATAACTACCCTGATGATATCTCAGATAGATACTGCACCATGGCTGGTTTATGGTTTGTAGTTTCTTTTCCCGTGTCATCTCTAAAAAGTCTCGGGTGGGTTGTCGGGCTATCCTTTTCTGGGAATTTCCTCTAAATTTTCCCCCTGAGTTATCATCACTCCATTTCCTCTTTTCTCCTAATCTAGGGTTACTTAAAGATCCGTTTCTTATCATTTCATCAGTCAAGCTTCCTGATAGGCTTACGGCATCTTGGAAAGTTTTAGGCATAGCAGATTTCACTAGTCCTCTTATTTGTGGTACTAATCCCCAAATATATCTTCCTATTCTTTTTGCTTCTGGGTTACTAAGTGTGGTACTAGCCTTGAGAGTTGATTATATTTGTCTGTATATTCTCGATGTGCTGCCCCTTTCATCTCTAATGTTAAAAATTCAGTTTCTAACTTTTCTATTTTATTGTAGGGACAATATTTTTCTACTACTAAACCTCTAAATTCATCCCAACTTAATCCATTCATAACATACCTACCTTTAGTGTGCATTTCCATTTTCCACCAGGATTGTGCTTCTCCTTTTAGTGAATGCGAAGCAACAAGGTTTTGTTATTGTTAGCACAATTACTGATTTCCAATGTTGATTCTATCTCGTCCAACCAGCGTAGGGCTTGTACCGCTCCTCCTTTACCATTAAATTCCCAGGGCCTATATGACATAAAAGCTTTATAGGAGCATCCTTTTTCAGTTATAGTTCCTTCTTCTAGTTGTCCTCTCATGGTGTCGTTGATCGGTATTTTGTTACCTGGTGTTGTAGTTCCAAGGTTTAGGTTTTGTTGAAGTTGGGTTACTAATATGGGTATAGCAGCCTCTATCTGTTGTGTTACTATTCGTGAGATTCTATCATCTTCATTGGTGGTTGTGTTTATAGGAATTTCTTCTTCGAGCCGGGTTCTAGGTCGTCCAACTCGCGCCGTTATCCTTACGGGCTGTGTGTTTCTTCTTGGCGGCATGATTTTCTATTGGTAATTGTAGTTAATATTAAAAGGATTTTAAATTCATAATAGTATTTTAGCTAACAAATAACAAATAATAATTCCAAACACAAAAGATATATTGCAAATAAGTTCTTATTAAGAATGTTAAAGTTAGAAAGTAATTCTAATTTCCATGAACCCATTTCCATATCCTTGAAAAGATGTTTTTCTTGGGTGTCTTCAACTTTTTAACATCCTTCTGAATACTCCTGATTCCTTGTTGGATTTTCTTAAGCTTTTTAAGAGTCTGTTGGGCTGTCATTATCTGATCCTCATTCATCTTTTGTCTTTTGCTCTCTCTTTCCTCCTTCTTGGGAGAGTCAGCATTTTGTATTTTTGCATCTTATCTTTCTTATCCTTGAACCTGTTTTCGGGTTGTACCTTTTTCCTGGGGATTTTAATGGTATATCCTCCTACTGTTACCTTTAAATTTACTAAAGAGCAATGTTAGAATATTTATAAATCACAAAAATTCATGTATACACATAACATACAGATTTATAATATGAGCTTATGGTTATAGTCTAGGTGTTTTATCAATACCTAGTTCTCTATAACCAATGGTTGTGATACCAATCTGTCACATCCTGGCGGAAGCGTGAGATGATTATTTGGGTGTGACTTGTTTGTACAGAACTCATTGATTAACAGAGCTTATCAGATAGCATAGCAGAATAATATAATAACTAGATTCATAGGATAATATTAAAGTTAGAATTACATCAAATCATAACAGTCAAAATTTGATCTAATATAATCCTATTACAAACATATTATCTAACTGCTACATCTTTTAGTAACGACGGAAGTGCGCGTCCACCGATATGTTGAGATCATACATGTTAACAGTTAGATTAACACAAACTTTTCCCATGATTTCTCGCTAGCCATTGTAAACATCAAAAGAAAACATAATGTTGTTACTCATGGTAATTTTCCTAAAAAAGCATACTCAAAATAGTCAACATAAAGTTGGTGAGTTCACTGGTTTATCTTAAACAAAATAATATTAATGCATCATATACAACCAAACCTTACTTAATAATCAGATCATCCATACCGTCATAACATAATTCATAAATAAGATAATATAGCATCACAACACTCATCCTGTTGGTGCAAGAAATAATTTTTCTAAGTAGCGACACCTGTATTATCCAACGGTTCCACATCTGAATTAAAAATGGTTGTAACATAAATGACAGTATTTCTCAAAAATTGCATCAATCATAAAATCAATAGTATGCTTTTCCCCCAAAAGTTTATAAAAATAAAAATGGGCTATGAATCTCACCTTTACTCCAAGAGTGGACCTATAAACAAAAATATTCATAGTTTAGAATTTATATATTTTCTATAAAGTTTTCAATACATCATATATCTTGAGAAATTTTACAATAAGTGAGTCTATAAATTGAGCACAACATGTTAAGTTTTCATATTTTAATGTTTTTCAGATTATTTTCTATAATTGTTACAATATTTGAATAAATTCTTAGAAATACCTTCGAGTTTTCAAAAATTCCCAAACTTGGTCAGAATATTTGCCACAACTTTTATAGATTCTCAAAATTTTCTCACATCCCAAATCATGGCAGAGTCAAATTTTATAATTTTTTATCATTTTACTAATATTTAGTAAAAATATCAGAATATATCCAAAGCTTTCTATTTCGTACAGTCTATTCTATTGAAATATTTAGATTTTTTGTAATTTTCTCATAATTTATCTCAAAGTCAAAGTATTTTTCCAATTTCCATATGGCTAAAAGTTTCAAAATTCATAACTTAGAATTAGGTTACGAAACTTTTTCTGTAAATCTCACAAATCATAAGTGTTAACATATAATTTTCTCAACTAATTTCCAGGTTTAGTTCTTCCGGCATAAATTTTTCTTTCAAATATTTAAATAATTTATATAAATTATTTTACTTATAGAAATGGCATCAAAATTTGCAGAACTATATTTCTTAATATTCTAAACATATTTTCAATGTTTTTTTCCACAATCATAGTCAATTACATAATAAACTGAATTTGACAAGTTGCACATAAATTTTTAACCCTTAGTTGATAATTTCTTTTATATAGCTCTTGATTATCAACATTCATCTATTTTCTTTAGTTTATAAAACCTTTCTTTCTTTCCTTTCAACAATAGTAATATATTTGTAAGATTATGTGAAGAACTTGTAGGTTTAATCATAAGGGTTGGTTATATGTGTTGTTTAAACACATATATACTTTGGTAACATTAACTAGTTATGGTTTAAGGATTATAACCTTGATGTTGATAAAGGAAAGAGGGTAGTGGCAACTGATGGCAACTTCTTTCTCTGTCGAATCGAATTAAGCGAAGGTTTTCAAGTCTCCAAGCCTTGTTCTTCTTACAAACCGATGATAAGCACTTCCGAAAGAAAGGGTAGAATATGGTGGTGATAAGCGGTTTATGTGAGATGGTCGTGAGGTGAAAGGTGGTACTAGTGATGGTTGTTACAAGGTGGTCGAGAGAGGTGACTGAGGGTTAAAGGTGGTGGTGTGCGGTTTATTGAGGGGTGACCGAGAGTAGAGATGGTGGTGATATTATGACCGGTTTCAAGGTGTGAAGGTGATGATATATGGTTGTGGTTAAGGGACCAAAGGTGGTGTTTTATATATGTTTTTATTAATGAGAGGTAATCATCATGGCTATACTAGCCTTGGTGAGTAAGTCATATATGTGTCAAGTTCTTAAACACTAGATGCAAGGTGGCGTATACATGGGTGGTGAGGTGTCTTTGGCCGGTTAAGATTAATCCTTAGGCTTAGAGTTTTAATCGGGTAGCTTAGTTAACGTTATGAGCTGAGTTTAGGTCTTTAGGTGTTGGAGCATATATAGTCATATATAATGTGTCCGTCGCTTGTCGAATAGTCTAGGCTTAATGTAATACACCTGATATGTTGTAAAAACATGAAACTGGGTCATTCATAGGAGCATATAAGAATGAGACTCAATCATGCGACAGAGCTTTGTTAATGGGCCAGCCATGCCACTGAGAGATGCGATTGGGACCTTCGTAAGACTGAACCATAAGTATGGTCCAGTCGTACAATTGAACCATACGCATGGTCCATCGTACGATTAAACCATACGCATGGTCCAATGGCACGAATGGGACCAGTCGCATCTAATATGGGCCGAGGCCACCAGTTTCAATGTGTAGAGAGATAAGGATTGAGAGGAAGTCTGCCCGGAGCCTAGGGCTGCCGGATAAGAGGGGAGATCATGCTCGATCTTCCCCTTGCCAAGAGTCTTGATTCTTATGTTGTAACGAACTTGTAATCATTAGGTTTTATCAATGAAACCATTAAATTATAGTTCGTGTAAAATTCATCAGATTAGGGTTTTGGGCAGCCCTGGTGGCTGCAGATCTGAAAATCTATGTGCAGACCCGATCATGCGACTGGGCCATGCGAATGGACCATTCGTACGATTGGACCATGCTAATGGACCATTCCTACGACTGTACGAGTCGTTTGTTTAGTGGTGCGACTGGACCAGTCGTATGTTCAATCGCACGAATGAGCCCCTCGCATTGACTCATTCGCATTTGTTCCGGACCAAAAAAAAAGAAGTCTGGAACTGCCTCTTGCACAGATTTGAGGATGAGCAAAGCATATTCACCCTAATGTTCTTTTGTCAAAGAAGTTCGATGTATACCCCATTACACGTCGGACTTCCAGAATAGGTGAATGTAGTTGGAACACGAAAGAGAGAAGAGAAGATGTCAGCAGTCAGTGATGATTTTGTGGGGTAGTCAGGAGCATCTGACTACTTATGGGCCAATCAAGTTATATTTATCCGTACAGAGAGGATTCTCATTCTTAGGGGGAATCCATGTATAGAGAAATCAAAGACTCAATCAGAAAGTGATGATGTGAGCAGGTTTCTGATGATGAATCTACGTGCATGCTGATTTGTTTGATATTGTCAGCTATGGATTAGAACCTTCAACCTTTTTCCCAATTCACCGTATGAAGACGCCAGGAGAGCACAATGTTTATATATTGGGATATGCTGAATGTGAGGGGAATTTCTACCATTGCTAATGTTAATCAGGTTAGAATGTGTGAAGATTGAAGCAATGGAAAATTGTTCATGTCATTATCTAGAAAAATCAGTCATATGGGGAATCGTGCTGCGATGATGGTGTTCTGCAAAGTAAACGAAAGTTGTTGTACCTAAATTCATTTTTAGGGATATTGTAGCAACCTGACGGATCGGCAACATTGGCTAATATGGTTTTCGTTTGATTCTAATGGAAACCAGAGCAAAGATTGACTGAAGATTGTAAGAGGTGTTATCTACTATTCGCAAGCAACGTCCAAGGGGGAATTTGTTGGAGCATATATAGTCATATATAGTGTGTCCGTC
>BJCM01155628.1:0-10845 GCA_018326385.1 Flaveria bidentis | reverse complement strand
TGTAAACCTTACTTGGATAAGTTTGTGATCGTATTCATAGATGATATACTTATCTACTCCCGATCAAAAAAGGATCATGAAGAACACCTTCGGGCAACACTTGAACTGTTACGGGAAGAGAAACTTTTCGCCAAGTTCTCGAAGTGTGAATTCTGGCTGCGAGAAGTGAAGTTTTTGGGTCATGTGGTTAAAAAGGACGAGATTCATGTAGATCCCGGCAAGATCAAAGCGGTGAAGAAATGGGATGCGCCCCAGACACCTTTAGAGATACGACAATTCTTAGGATTGGCCGGGTACTATCGTCGTTTCATCGCGAACTTTTCAAAGATCGCTCAACCGTTGACCTTGTTGACTCAGAAAGACAAGAAGTTTGATTGGGGTCATGCACAAGAACAAGCGTTCCAAAGGCTGAAAGATAAGCTGTGTAATGCACCGATATTGTCCATTCCAGACGGAACTGATGATTTTGTGGTATACTGCGATGCTTCGCATCAAGGGTTGGGATGTGCACTAATGTAGAAGGATAAGGTGATTGCCTACGCTTCACGACAACTTAAGGTGCACGAAAGAACTACACAACTCATGATCTTGAGTTGGGCGCTGTAGTTTTCGCACTTAAAATATGGAGCCATTACCTGTATGGAACCAAATGCATCATCTACACAGATCATAAAAGTCTTCAACATATCCTGGATCAGAAGGAACTCAGTATGCGACATCGACGCTGGGTAGAGCTTCTTAGTGACTACGATTATGAAATCCGATATCATCCGAGGAAAGCTAACGTGGTGGCTGATGCTTTAAGCCGCAAAGAACGCGTGAAACCACTACGTCCTCGAGCTTTGGGATTGACCCTTCAAACGAATTTGAAAGCTCAGATCCAAATTGCACAAAGTGAGGCGTTAAAAGAAGAAAACCTTGCGGGAGAAGAATTCTGAGGGTTGGATAAACAACTGATGTGCAAGGACGATGGTGTACAGTACCTCGTGGACCGTATATGGGTACCCAAATGGGGAGGTGTACGTACCTTGGTCATGGATGAAGCACACATGACGCGATATTCTATTCATCCTGGCGTAGACAAGATGTACCACGATCTCAAAGATCTGTACTGGTGGCCAGGCATGAAGAAAGATGTTGCTATGTACGTCAGTAGATGCTTGACATGCTCGAAAGTTAAAGCTGAACATCCGAAACCATCGGGACTACTACAACAACCTGAGATTCCCGAGTGGAAATGGGAGAACATAGCCATGGATTTCATTACCAAACTCCCTCGAGCGAGCAACGGGCATGACTCGATATGGGTCATAGTGGATCGAATGACGAAATCAACATATTTCTTGCTAATCCGAGAATACTACAAAATGGATAAGTTGGCGAGACTGTACATAAAAGAGGTCGTGACAAGACACGGAGTACCGGTGTCAATCCTATCTGACTGTGACGGCCGATTTACTTCACGATTTTGGCAGACACTACAGAAAGCGATGGGCACTCGATTAGACATGAGTACCGCCTATCACCCTCAGACAGATGGCCAAAGTGAACGAACTATACAGACGCTAGAAGACATGCTGAGAGCATGCGTAATTGACTTTGGTGGTAGTTGGGACACTCATCTGCCATTGATTGAGTTCTCTTACAACAACAGCTACCATACGAGCATTGGATGTGCTCCATTTGAAGCATTGTATGGAAGAAATGCAGATCACCCGTTTGTTGGGCCGAGGTTGGCGAAAGTCAGTTAACAGGCCCAGAGATCATTCAGGAAACAACAGACAAGATCTTCCAAATCAAAGATAGACTGAAAGCCGCTAGAGATCACCAAAAGAGCTATGCCAACAACCGTCGGAAGCCTCTAGAATTCAACGTTGGGGATCAAGTTTTACTCAAAGTCTCTCCTTGGAAAGGAATTGTTCGGTTTGGAAAGAAAGGGAAGTTAGCCCCAAGATACATTGGACCATTCGAGATTACGGAAAGGATTGGTCCAGTGGCGTACCGATTAAGGTTACCACAAGAACTCAACGGTGTGCGTGATACTTTCCATGTGTCGAACCTCAAGAAGTGTTTGGCTAACGAATCATTTCACGTATCGATGGAGGATATCAAAATCGATGAAATGCTTCATTTTATTGAGGAACCCATTGAGATCATGGATCGAGAGGTCAAACAGTTGAAGCACAGTAGAATACCAATTGTACGCGTGAGATGGAATTCAAAACGATGGGCAGAGTTTACATGCGAACGTGAAGATCGGATGAAAGTTAAATATCCACACCTATTCGTGGATGACACTCTTGGACCTAACTCCAGATGAATTTCGGGACGAAATTCTCTCAACTGGGGGATACTGTGACATCCGTCACCTTATTTTAGTTTAGATTAATTAAGTTAATTGTTATAAATGGGTGTTATAAACATTTAAGTCTTTAATATTTATTTGACGTATGTTGTGACATCCGTCACCTTAAGGTCCGTCAAACAACACAATTAACCATCAATTCCTTCTTAATTATTCTTCCTCTTCTTCATGAACTCCTTTTATAGAAATCATGTTTGCCTTATTACCCTTGTGCCTGTACTTCCTTCGTGAACATGTGCTAAACCTAAACCTTTTGTAAATTTCATCACCATTATCACCAAATATATCATCGTAAATTATAACCATTGTCATTAATAAACCATTTTAAGTTATTTAGTTACCATTAAACGCACTTTTAACATTAATATAACAAACACACTTAAAGTCGTTTTCAACCGAAACAAACTTTGGAAACTCGGGGGCTAAGTGCAGGGACTTTGTTTTATACATATCATTAATGCTCAACAATAACTGTCAATAGGTGTTTGACTGTTGATGTCAGGAACGGGCCTTGGGTGAATATATTCCGACAAGATTCTTTGTGTACGTCGTTAAGTTTGGTTGTAAAGCTCATGTCATGTGATTTTGCTTACTTATAATTGTATGCACGGTATTCTGCAACAACATTATATAGAATCAATTACTTATTTACTTTTAAACCTGCGAGCTCACCAAAAATTTTGTTGACCATTTTGAGCATATCTTTTTAGGTGATCATGCTAGCTGAAGATCTAGGTGTGCTGCCTTAGTGGAGACCCTAGGAAGCATTTTGTGGCTAAACTTGGTCTTTTGAAAACAATATTGTATCTGTTTCAAACAACATTATATTTTGTAACTTGTTCCCGGGTTGTGGGAATTGCATATAATGTTATTATCTATGTTTATGTGAATCTTATATCATGTTTTTGCTTATGGCTATGTTGTCGTGAATACTGACTAGACACGACACAAGTCCCCTTGTTGTCGGGTGTCGTCATGACACGCTTGTCATCATTATTATTATTGCATCTCTATCGCTTACCATGTGTTATGACGATTCCCGTCTCGTTACATCCTCGTGTTTCCGCTCTTAGCGGGGGTGTGACATATGTTCATAAGACTTTTAACTCTTGGGGTTTATATATATTTTTTCATTCATGGTGTCTTTATGATTTATAAGTTAGGTTTATTAAGTTTTGTTAAATAGGGTTAGTAATAACGATTGTTATGATTTCTCTTGATGTTTAGATTTGGTGAACTAGGGTTAAGAGTTTTAGGATTTATAACATTTGATAGACTTACACATGGTAAATTTTTAGACCAAGTTTTCTTTATTAAACATTTTTGTTCTTTAATGGTATTGGGCTCGTGGCCCATGAGGTCAGTTCAACATGCCCTATAATCAATTAATGGCCCATATTGGTTATGTGGGTTGGTGCCCAACAAGTTATGTGGCCTTGTGGCTCAATTAGGCTTCAATGACCCGAACCCATTTAAGTGAGTGTTTTGGTGTAGGCTTAAGCCCAGAATTGTTGGGCCCAATTTTGTGGCCCCATTGACTATGCGTTTGGTGTCAATGCATGACCAAATAAAGTTTTTTTTTAAAAATTTTCGGCCCAAAAACCGGGGTTGTCACAACCCAGTGTATTTTGTTGTATCTAATAAAGACTAGTGTTTCTTTGTATTTTGTTGTGTCCTAAGCATTTTGCAGTGATGGACATTTGGTCCAATGGTAGGTGATAATATGTGTTTATATTAAATGTTGAGTGTTTTTATATTTATTGTTGAGTATTTAAAGCAGGTTAAGTTGATTTAGAAATAGATTAGGAGAGTTAAAAAATGTTTTGCTCTATGGTATTCTCTATCCACACACGTATTCAGGGTTAAAAACAACGAAAAATGCTTATGTTATCTTAACTAATATATATATATATATATATATATATATATATATATATATATATATAAAGAGGAGAGAGAGAGGGGGAGGAATGGGATTATGTAAGAACCCTTTCTAATTGTGAGAATCGGTTAACTCTTTGAGCCAATACTAGTCCACCACGTCACTCATTCTTTTTCAACCTTGAAAGTGTATTCTTGTCATTTAACTCTTAGACCCTCATCAAAAGCTACACTAACGTCAGTGTCCTTTTAGTACTTTTTTAAACTTTCTCTTTCACTTATAATTACATCAATATGAGATTTGTTTGCAACTCTTTGAATTCAAACATATTCTTCATTCTTTTCTATATCTTTACACACATTAGTCATCTCTCTTTTTATTTTATAAAACACTAATTACTTAATTTATATCTTTCTTTTTAACAGCAAATTTGATAGGAGGGAGCGACCTAGACGAAGTTCATGGAACACTGGGGCAAGTTTATGATGATTCATGTATAGGAGCACAAACCAATATGAATCTAGGTTTTTCGCTTTCATCTACAATGCTTTTACTAAGCTTTACCAAAAATAACAATATGATACCAAGAATATGAAGAACATATAATGAATATGGGTGTTTGCTTTCTTCTCTACTGATGTTTTACATCATGAACACCCTACCTCCCTTTACAATACCAAAACTATTGGATCAAGAAAAAGGCTAGTTCAACAAAAACCAAACACTTAGAGTATTTTGAGTACAACTAATGAAGTTCTTCCGAAGACAAGTTCAACACTTCCGAAGGTATATGCTGAACTTCCGAAGCAAAGCTCAAAGGAACTTCGAAAGATAAGCTTCAGCTTCTAATGACCAAGTCTCTGCTCTTCCGAGAGTTCAACACTTAGAAGAAATGAGGACTACAACTTCCGAAGTATGAAGTCCAAAGGGAGCCTCAGAAGAAGTAGCCACTTCCAAAGTATAAGTGGCTTCGGAAGAATAAGTTCTTCCGAAGCCAGTTAACCTTCGAAAGTAACTACAATGGACCAGTGGATATAAGTACAGTGTCTCTGACACTCCGCTGCAAGACCTCTGATACTGCATGGCATTTTACCGAAAGGCCATGTAGTTGACCATACTTTATTCCACTGTTCAACTTTATTTGTTAGTACAGTTACCAACTTTAGTTGGTGACAAAAGGTAAGTCATGGACATGTCATGAATACCATATCTTAGATAAGACATTATCTAAGATACCTTAACTATAACTTTGTATTATTTGCTTTAGTTATAGGATTTCAACTAGTATCAAAGTATATCCAGCTGTAGAAGTAGTATATATAGTTTCTCATTGTAACTCTATTATTAATCTTGTAAAAGTCTTGTAATACTTTGAGTTGAGAAGTAATATATACAAGTATCTTGAAAAGAAACTTTTAGAAGAACTTTGCTTCTTGAGTGTTCATCAGTGAATTTGACAGAAATACTTGTGTTGTATACAAAAACCGATCATGCAATTGGTATCAAAGCTTCTTAGGCTCTTGATTGTGCGATCTAACCATCTTAATCAACCTCTTGTTTAGTCACTCTTTCACTACACTCAAACATGGCCCTTAACCAGAAATCTGAATATGAAATAGGAACGATGACAAAAGCACCCAACATCAACCTAAAAAACTTTAGACAATAGAGCAGACGCATAGAAGGGTTCATCAGATATCAAGACACCCGCATGTGGAAATCTATTCCCAATGGTCCGTACAAGCCAAAGGTGGCTTCACCTTCTGGAGGAGGTTCCATGATAGAGAAGGAAGTAGAAGACTACTCTAAAGAAGATCTCAAGCGGATAGATATTGATGAAAAGGCGATGACTGTTCTGATGATTGCAATTCCCAACTCCATTATGGTGGGGTTTGAGAATTGCTAGACAGCCAAAGAACTGTTTGATGCTTTAACCCTCATGTACTCCAACTCCAATGATTCAAAGAAAGATTTACTGAAGCAACAATTTGAGAACTTTACTCATATTTCTGGAAAGACCTTCCACCAAAAATGCTTTAGGTATATGGATCTTATCTCTTCCCTTCAGCCTGTGGGAATAACTCTTGAATTAAGAAACCTCATAAGGAAATTCATGAGTGCACTCCTAAATGAGTGGACGTTCTACTACATCTCTATCAAGAGGACATAGAACCTAAACACTCTCGCTATGAATGAGCTATATGGTATTCTAGATGGATACCGTGTAGAGATGGAAAACAAGAGTGGCCGTCAAGGAAGCAGACTCTCAAGCATTTCTGCTAGCAATGCTCTCATGGTTGTTGAAGGCTCAAGACCCCCCTCAACCTCAACAGTACCTGTCATATTCCTACAGTTATCCAGCTCTTCTAGGCCTTATATCACATTCCCCAAGACTCCAAGATCTCAACAGACTCAGCCCAGTCCCTTTTAAGGCAACTGTGCTTTTGTCTCAGGGACTGGACACTCTAATGATTTTCAGTTTTGTTTTGAAGATCTGGAATGTTTCAGCCCAGATGATGTTGAATACAAGGACAAAGTGATCACAAGGTAAAGATAATTAAGAGTGATCAAGGGACCGAGTCTATGAATCACGTTCTTGACTCATTCTATAACTCAAAAAGGATTACCACACAATTCAATGCTCCTAGATCTCCTCAACAAAATGGTGTTGCTGAGAGGGGGAACACAACACTAATTGAGGCTGCTAGGACCATGTTAGTTGATTCAAAGCTGCGTTTAACATTCTGGGCAGAGGCAGTCAGCACTACATGCTATGTGCAGAACATGGTTCTCATTGTTAAGCCACGTGAAAAAACCCTTATGAGCTACGGAACAAGAGGCCATCGTTCATTGGCTTTCTAAGGTCCTTTGTCAGCAGGTGTATCATACTTAACACAAAGGACAACTTGGAAAAATTTTCTGAGAAGTCGGATGATGCTATCTTTGTTGGATATTCCTCCACCTCTATTGATTATAGAGTCTATAACATTAAAAATCAACAATTTCAGAAATCATCCAACATTGTTGTCAACGAGTACATTCCTTATGTTAGGGGAAATGGCCTTGATCAAATTTTTGACTTAGAATTGTTTCCAAACTATTCTAAACCATCTTGTGAGAATGTTTTAGCTGGAATAGGTACTCAAAGTATTATGATGAATACCAGCTATTTGAGTTACCCATATCTCTTCCAAGTTCCCCAAGAGTTTCTGAACCTCAAGCTCCTACCATTGGTAGACCTGACAGCATGACCATTTTGAAGAACCAGTGGAACTTCAACCACTTACCAGCAAAGTGAGCCTTATAACTTATCAGTTGTTAACATACAACACCAAGCTGATGGAAGTATTATCTTGAAGAAATAGGCAACTTCTAATACTACTTCTCAGCCAGTTGATGCTGATGTTGTTTCTCCTTCATTCAATTAGTCCTCATTGAATGAGTGTGAAACATCAGTTGGACCAAGTGTTCAAAATCTTGAGCCAAACTTCTTAAATCTAGATTTATCCATGCAACTGGATGTAATTCCAAGACTTAGGATTCACAACACTCATCCAGCTGAAAACATCATTGGAAATGTTTCTGAAGGTGTGATAACTAGGGGACAATCTTATAATAGGAATGTCTGCTTGTACTCATGATTTTTGTCATAGATGGAACCCAAGAAGGTAGATGATGCCTTGAAAGAAAGTAGCTTGGTTGAATCAATGCAAGAGGAATTGCTTCAATTCAAAAGACAAAAGGTTTGGAACCTTTGTCCACTACCATCTGGTCAAGTACCTATACGCACCAAATGGGTTCTGCGAAACAAGAGAGACGATAGAGGCTTGATCATCAAGAATAAGGCAAGAATGGTAGTTCAAGGATACACTCAAGAGGAAGGAATCGATTATGCTAATATTTTTGCACCTGTTGCAAGACTTGAAGTAGTTAGGATCTTCCTTACTTATGTTGCATCTAAGAATTTTACTATCTACCAGCTTGATGTCAAGTGTCCCTTCTATATAGGGATATAGATAGGGAAGTCTATTTGTGCCAGCCTCTAGGATTTTAAGATCCACAACATCCCAACTATGTGTGCAAACTGGTGAAAGCTCTTTATGGGCTGCACCAGGCACCTAGGTTGTGGTATGAGACTTTGTCTCAATTTCTCCTTAAGAATGTTTACACTAGTGGAACCATTGATAAGACTATTTTCATAAAAAAAAAGTCTGGAAAAGACATATTGCTTGTTCAGGTTTATGTTGATGATATCATATGTGGTTCTTCAAATGACCAAATGTGTAAAGACTTTAAGAGCATTATGAAGAAGTTTGAGATGAGTTCCATGGAAAAAATAGACCTTTTCCTTGGAATTCAGGTGAAGCAGATGAGGGAAGGGTTCTTTATCAATTAATCTAAGTATGTCTCTGATATCTTAGAGAGATTTGATATGAAGGATTCTACGCCAGCCAAGACACCCATACCCAGAAACCATGACCTTTGTCCTAACTCTGAGGGGAAGGATACTTATCAACATCAGTATAGGGAAATCATCGGTTCTCTATTGTATCTCACATCAAGTAGACCTGATATCATGTTTGCTACATGCTTCTGTGCAAGATATCAGGCTGCTTCAAAGGTGTCTCACGTAGTTGTTGCCAAGAGAATTCTTAGATACCTCAAAGGAGCACCTAAATTAGGTCTTGGTATCCTAGGAATAGCAACTTCAATCTCTATGTCTACTAAGATAGTGACTATGATGCTGCAATATAAACAAGAAATCCATACCAGGAGGATGTCAATTTCTTTGTGGAAGGATCATCTCATGGCAATGCAAGAAGCAATCTTGTGTCTTTACATCTACTGCTAAACCTGATTACATTACTGCTGCAAGTTGCTATGCTCAACTGCTCTTGATTCAAAACTAGATGCTAGACTATGGATTCAACTTCATGAGCACTCCTATCCACATTGACAACAAGAGTGCAATTTCCATTACTGAAAATCCGGTGAAGCACTTCAAGACAAAGCATATTGATATCAGGTACCATTTCATTAGAGATATTCATGAGAAAAACCTAATTAAATTAGTCAAAGTTGACTCAAATGAACAATATGCTGATTTGTTCACCAAAGCCTTTGATGAAAAAAGATTTAAGTATCTCATTACGGCTATTGGGATGATAAACATTGACTAATATATCTCACTTGAAAACCTTTTTAAAATGTGTCTTGTCTTCTGTCAAATATAATCTAAGCCTTGTTACAAAATGTTATTCTTTAAAATTGACTAAGTGTAACTATTTCCAAAGAGAAATTTACCCTCGGAAGAATCTTTCATTATCTTCCGAAGGGAATTTTCTCAGTTCAAGCTTTATATTCCGAAGATTTTTTGGTTTCGGAAGTATATCTTCACTACTTCCGAAGCTTGCACACTACCTTTGGAAGAAGACTTTACTCTCCGAAGTAAATTTATTTACCCTTGGAAGTAAGTTTTGACTTTAGAAGAGAAAACCCTTCAGATATACTTTTACCTTCAGAAGAAGACTTTACCCTGTAACAGAAACCTTTGGGCCCCACACTGTAAAAAGAAAAGATTTTATTAATGATGTCAGAATGTTTTAAATGGTTTTTAACCTTAGCACCACTATCACATCTTACCCCAAACCATCTTTTCACCTTATCCACAACCCCAAAACCACCATTCCATCCATTTAAATAATCCCGACTCTTCATTTTAATCTTTTTACCAAATTTACTGTCCAAAGCTTCCTTCATCCAAAATTCGCCCTACTCAAACTTGTTTCATCATCCTCTTTCTCACAATGGCACTCAACCCTCAACACAACCAAGTCGCACTCCTAGATTCTACCAAGGATGCTGACTTCTCAGACATCATCTCCTTCCATACCCAATCTACCTACTTCACTATTCTAACTGTGAACCCCACCATTTACTTGAATCACATGGAAGAATTTTGGGGTAACGGTCCGATAGTACTACTAAACAGAATTAGGGTTATTAGGTCAAGTATTTCTGTCCAGGAGTTAATCATTACTAAAAAAGTCATCCAGGAGCATCTAGAGCTCCATGATGAAGGCGCTCCTACTGAGTTCCCCAAATCAGACCTTGATAACACCTATATTCAAATGAGATACAGTGGAGATGTGAATAGATCTACAGTTTATAAGTTCAAATTTTCTTATTACTGGAAGTTCCTACTTCATGTTGTTCTTCATTGTTTGTCGAACAAGTCTGTGGAATGGGATCAAATCCCATATGAACTGGTCTACTGATAGGAGCAATTGATTCAATCTTTAATGATATATGTAAACAATTTAAGAAAACACAAACAATTGTAATCAAATCAAGTAATATCAACAAATTCACAGTTCATTGATATAGCAAAGACAATTACAAGAGTAAGAAAGCAGTTAACAACCAAAAGTCTCTCCTTTCTCTCCCTTTACTCTAGTCTAAGCTATTTATACTAGAAACTAAGGAACTAACAATTTACAAAACTAGTCCCTATACTAGTACAAAATATAAAATATACAATAAAAGACTAAATGTTAATCTTCCAAGGGTTCTAACAATACTCCCCCTAAGATTTACA
>BJCM01155485.1:0-19977 GCA_018326385.1 Flaveria bidentis | reverse complement strand
CTTACGAGATGCTATACGGTAAGAGATGCAGAACACCCGTCTGTTGGGGTGATATTGGTCAAAAAGAGTTAGGGAGCGTCGAGGTGATCGAGGCTACGACTGAAAAGCTTGAAAGGATCAAGGCCTTCATGTAGGCAGCCGAAGATAGACAGAAGTCGTATGTGTTAAAAGACGCAGATCGATTGAGTTCCAGGTGGGTGATCGAGTTATGTTGAATGTCTCGGCTTGGAAGGGTATCATCCGGTTCAGGAAGCGGGGCAAGTTGAGCCCAAGGTATATAGGGCCTTTCCGAATCGTTGCTCGAGTAGGAGAGGTGGCCTATAGACTGGAACTACCAGATGAGTAAGTGGAATTCACCCGACATTCCATGTATCTCATCTGAGAAAGTGTTTAGCAGATAAATATATGATTGTTCCACTAGAGGATATCGAAGTAGATGAATGACTCAATTATGTGGAGCAACCAGTGGCAATCATCGATCGAAAAGAGAAGAGGCTGAGAAATAAAGTGGTTACTCTTGTGCGTGTACAGTGGAGGCACAGAAAGGGATCCGAGTCGACGTAGGAGACTGAAGAAGAAATGAGACAAAACTACCCACGTTTGTTCGAGGAATAACAGATTTTAAGGACGAAACCTATTTAAGGGGGGTGGACTTGTAACACCCGGTTATTTTTAAACTTAAAGAAAGAAAGAAAGAAAGAATAAAGTGAAGAAAAAGAAAGAAAAGATATTTTGCCCAAGTTGAGGGGTAAAAAGTGTCAAAAAGGACAAAAGGTTGGAAAAGTGGGTGTAATGTGGACATGGCTGCCCACTCTCTTCTTACAACCCCAAATCATCAGATTTTTAGAAAGAGAAAGTGCAGATTCGGATTTTGAAGAACAAGAGCTGAAAAGTCGAATTCAAGTGGGTTTCTAGGCGGTCGAACTCAATTGCAAACAAGTTTGGGAGAAGCCATACTTAAGAGCTACAAAGGTGAGTTCTAGAATCCCTCTTTTACATGTTTTAACTGATTTTGGGGCTGGCGATGCATGATTGAACTTTTTATAAAACTTGGGTTTCATACCCGTATGTTGAATGTGTGTATGTTGTGTGAATGGTGTGATTTTGATCTATGTTAATGCTTGATGATGTTATGGTTGTGTTTCTAAGGCTTAGAATATAGGATTTAATATTAGAGCATGATAGATGGTGTTTGAGGATCGAATTATGATGATAAGTGTGCCCTAGACTGCTCATGCGCCCAAACAGTAGTTCATACGTCTGAATTTAGAAAATTGCCTAAGTGCAAAAAGAAATGCGGATGAACAAAAAGAAAAGCAGATGAACAAAAAGAAATGCTTATGAACAAAAAGAAATGCTTATGAACAAAAAGAAATGCTTATGAACAAAAAGAAATGCTTATGAACAAAAAGGAAATGCTTATGAACAAAAAGAAATGCTTATGAACAAAAAGAAATGCTTATGAACAAAAAGAAATGCATATGAACAAAAAGAAATGCTTATGAACAAAAAGAAATGCTTATGAACAAAAAATAAATGTGGATGAACAAAAAGGGAAATGCGGATGAACACTTCGAATATTTTCTGACTTTTTCGGGAAAAAGTGGAAATGTAGGCTTTGACTTGGGGGGGGGGTTCCTAGGGGCTATGTAAGTTGACATTTTGAGGTCATAGATGGTATGATGGGCATGTTATGATGTATGATTGATGCTTATGTATGATGGTATGTATGATGTGTGTTATGTATGTATGATGATGCCCCGTATGATGATGTTGACTGTGTATGTTGATGTTCCTTATTATTATGTATGATTATTTTCCCTTGGCTTTACGTTGAATGTTAATGAATGAAATGAAAGTATTATGTAACGTAAAGTGGAAGATAATGAAAAGAGGAACGAAATGAAGAATGCATGCATTATTGAATGAACGAATGTAAGAAAGGCTTGCAAGCAAATGTATGGAGGTTCACACTCAATACAGAGTGTTAGCTCAACCGTGTGCGGTTTAGCTACCCCATGAGGATGCACACTGGGGCTTAATCCGTGTGATTAAGCAAATGTATGGAGTTTCACACCCAATGTGAGGTTGTCAACTCAACTGTGCGCGGGTTATATATACCCCATGAAGATGTACACAGGGGTTCAGTCTTGCTGATTGACCAAACGTATGGGGTCCTTGTCGCTTAACCCTAGATGAATTGCTTGGTGCTCTAGAGGGGGGTTAAGCACATGATAGGACCTAGAAGAAAACGAGAAGATAATAAAAGTACGAACAAAGATGATGAAGATAATAAATATATCTATGTGTACGTAAGATGTGTGATCACATTTTTTTAAACCTGTTACATGTTCAAAGAGCAATTTTGAAAGGAAGATAAAGTATATTTTATTTTAAAAACTAGAACTCACTCTGCAACGCTGATTTTTATGCATTTTCCAGTTGACAGGTGAGCATTGTTGAGGATTGCGCGGAGCAACTACTTGGCATTTTGAATGGCACTCTTTGTTAATGTTTTTGCATTGTAATGTGAACGAATGATGTTTTGAAATAAACTCTTGTATTAACTTGCAAAAGCATTTATAATGATATGAAAAGTTATTTTTATGTTTTCGCTGAAATGTTTTATGAATGATTAAATGTAAAGTATATGTTTTATGTGCGATGATTTACCAGCTGTAAGCATCCCGAGAACGGGGCCTTAGACAAGAAGTATGGCAACTGGTAGATCTTCCCAAAGGACAATACCCTATCAGTACCAGATGGCTAAACAGAAACAAAACTGATTATGATGAAATGATTGCACCTGTTGCCAGATTAAAAGCAATAAGAATCTTTCTTGCATATTCAACATCCATGAAGTTTAATGTTTATCAAATGGATGTGAAATGTGATTTCTTGTATGGAAATATTTCTCAAGAAGTCTATGTGAGTCAACCACCTGGCTTTGAAGATCTTAATTTCCCTCACAGGGTGTACAAGCTTGACAAAGCCCTATATGGTCTTCATCAAGCTCCAAGAAAATGGTATGAGACTCTATCATCTTTCCTTCTTGAACATGGATATGAAAGAGGAAAGATTGACTAGACTCTCTTTAGAAAGAGTAGAGGAAGAGACATGTTGCTGGTCTAGATATATATGGATGATATCATTTTTGGCTCAACAAACAAGCATCTCTATAAAGACTTTAAAGACCTTATGCATTTAAAATTTCAAATAAGTGCAATGAGAGAACTCATATTCTTTTTAGGAGTGCAAGTATAACAAACAGTAGAAGGAATTTTCATCAATCAATCAAAATATGTGGAAACAATGTTGAAGAAATTCCACTTTGCTGACTGTCAGTCTATCAGAACGCCTGTTGACACCAAAGTGAAGATAAGACCTGATTCAGAAGGCAAATCAGTAGATCAGACTCAATATCGATCTATGATTGGTTCACTTATGTATCTAAAAGCCAGTAGGCCTGACATTATGTTTGGTGTTTGTGTGTGTGCAAGATATCAAGGTGATCCTAAGGAATCTCACATGAATGTTGTCAAGAGGATATTCAGATATCTAAAGGGCAAGCCAGCTCTTGGTTTATGGTATCTAAAGGAAGGAGACTTCAATCTTTATGCCTTCACTAACAGTGATTATGGGGGATGCAACTTCAATAGGAAGTCCACTTCTGGCTGTTGTCAATTTCTTGGTCCTAGAGCGGTCTCTTGGTAGTGCAAGAAGCAGACAAACATATCCGTTTCAACAGCAGAAGCAGAGTATATTGCAACATCAACTTCTTGCTCACAAGTTCTCTGGATTCAAAACCAGATGTTTGATTATGGTTTTAACTTCTTGCATACCCCAATTCATATTGATAACACAACAACGGTTTTTATTACAAATAATCCAGTTCAACACTAAAAAACAAAACATATTGAAATCAGATATTACTTTTTGAGAGATTTGTGCTGAAAAAGGGTTAATCAAATTGATTCAAGTTCTAACTGAAAATCAATTAGCTGATCTATTCCCCTAGGCATTTGAACCTAGTAGGTTTGAATACCTAGTTCAATCAATTGGCATGATTAACCTTAAATAAAATCAAAAACTTCAAAAACAATTTAAAAATTGCTAGAAAATCACAAAAAGAAGTGAAATTTAATGAAGAAAAGGATATGTATGGGAAATGATATAATTACAATCGTTATATCATTCACTGTGCTTAATTTAAAATTTTAAAAGACTGTTATGACTTACCAGATATATTGGTAGGCTCAACTTGGAAGAGAAAGCACATGCTGTGATGAATTAAAGTCTTATTCAATGGTGAAACTCTCATCTTAGAGTACAAGTATGTATTGGATTATCTAAGTGTATGTGTGTGTAGTAACCTAAACACACCAGGTAATGCCACTTTATGAATCTCTTTCACCTACATCAAGTTTCATATCTGTTTTGCTAAAAATTCCCAATGAGGAACACATCCAAATTGGATAAATCTACAATAACAATACATTCCATGTGAATGAACAAAAGAATCTAATCATGGATCATCTTCCAAAGTGAAGTGAAAAATTCCCAATATGGATCATCATGAAAAGGATCAAAGTAAAAGAATCCTAATAAGGATCAGTGAAAATGAGATCTCATAACTTAAGTAACCTGGTCAAGAAAGTTGTGAAAAAATTCTACCATGCATTACATAACGATGGATGATCATTCCATGCTTATGTGTGTGAGGTACATGTTGAATAATCTAATCAACCAAAACATGATAAATATCACATGCATTAAAATTTCAACTAGATATGAGTTTAAGAGGACAAACATACCTTCAATCAATAAGTTCATAAACATGTCCATCTTATCACAAACGAATGTACATGTGTAATGTAAGATTGATATGATCCCAACAAAAGGTATACTTCTCTTCATTCTTAAATCAAAAAAACAAAAATCAAAATTAATTCATATTCAAAAGTTTTAAATCTTTAAAGTTTCTATCTACATGTGGATACAAACTTTAGGGGGAGTAATTTAAAATTTTGACCAGTTTGTATAGATATTTACTATATTAAATTACTTTCTTAAAACTTCTAGACAAATCAAAAAGAGTCTGTCTGGGTTGGTGTAGAAGTTATACTATAGTATCTCAGCTTATACATATTCTTGGAAGCATAAGAAGTCCAAGATCAGTCAAACAATGGGAAACTTGCATCACTTCTGATATACAAGTCAATTCAAGCAAGAATTAACAACCCTAACAACAACCAACAACTTCATAAGAAATAATTCAATCAAAGAAAACTCTTTATAACAGGAAAAAAAATGGAAACATTAAGTTTTGATTAAGTTCAAAATTTAATGCGGGTAAGTGCATTGATTAATGCGGGTGAAGGTAACCCATGCATATAACCAATGCGGGTAACTGTTTATGTCATTAATAAAGTGAAACATATGTGAATAAGGATTTTCTTAGTACTACATTTGTGTCAAACAAGTATACATTAAAGTTTGAAGTGTTAAAAGCCTATGCGGACAAAGTGTTCTACCGAATTTGTTAATTCGGAAGACATTTTCACTACCGCATTTTTTTACTCATCCGCATTTTTGAATGTGGGTGACATAAAAACATCCATGTATTTTCAAAATGAATACACAAGTGCTTAATCTCTTCTGTCACCATGATGATGATCATGAAATATGAACAACTTCATTGTTCAGTCGTATTTGTTGAAGTAAATATGGATAAAGGAATTTTATTATGCCGCATTTGTTACACTTAACAAATACGAACAAACTTTGTTCAACCGCATTTGTTACGGTGAACAAATGCTGATTAACTTTGTTCAACCGCATTTGCTAAAGTGAAAAAATGATGGTTAAGTTTGTTCAACCGCATGTGCTATACTAAACAAATGTTGGTTAACTTTGTTTAACCGCATTTGCTATATTTAACAAAATGTTGATTAACTTTATTCATCCGCATTTACTTTAGTGAAACAAATGCTCTTAATTTTTCTACTTCTGCATTTGTAACAATACACAAATGTGGATGACCAAAACCTTTCCGCATTTGCTACAGTGTAATTAAAAATTTGACCGCATTTGTTCTGAAACTTGTAAAAATTTGTAAAAGCCTTTATTTGACTATTTAAAGCAATTTCAAAAGGTCATTTAATACATTTCAAATTTGTGAGACTTTAAAGTGCGACGAGCAAAACTCGCTGTTCTTCATCAATCATCATCACCATTAACAAACCTGTGTTCTACGATTCATTTCATCTAATCAATACTCTGTTTTGATTCTCTACAACATTAGTATCGAACAAAAGGTGAAAATCTTTAAATTTTGTGACCTAAAATGTTGACGTTTTGAACTGATAATGAACATAGAACCCTATGTCAATAAAGCAAACTCAAAATCAGACTTGATTTAAGAAATGATGATCATTTTCGACTACAATGAACATGCCAACTAAGAATAATAAAAATCAACAAGTGAACTTCAAAATCATGTTCATTGTATAAATAGAGCATAACAAAAGTTGGAAATGATGAAATCAAATCTTGAATCTAAAATTTGAAAAGAGGTTAAAAACAACAAATATGATCTCTCCAAACATGAAAAACAAAATAATAGTGATTATTCATGATAACATCAAGCTTTGGAATAATTCCTATGGAACAATACCTTTAAACCGTCATGTTTGACCATCAAAAGTCAAATTGATGAAACTTGCTTGATGTAAGCTTTACAATCTGATAAGTATTTTCATCAATCTAACTCATATGCTTCTAATGCAGGGTACATGGCAAATCTAACCTGGAGAAAGCTTCACAATGTCAGTGCTTATCTTGACCCTAATGTACCTAGGGCTGAAGATCTTAGAGACAAGATCAGATTCATTTCTACTACCAAAGTGGCTCACGCAATCAGAGTTAGACCTGTCATTTATGAGAGATTCCTAAGGTCTTTCTGGAGTACCGTTGTAGTGATTGAGATAGATGGGCAGAGAACTCTATCTGGAAGGATCAATGATCATCATACTCTAACAATCACTGAACAAACTGTGAGATAGTGTCTACAGTTTGGGGATGATGCCAACATCCCTCTAGAACTTAAAGATGATGAAATCGCTACTTTCTTTGCAAACATTCGTTATAAGGGAGGATACGAAGGCAAGCAGATTGTGAAAGTCCTAGTTGACTTACAATGGAGGTTCCTGATTCATTTCTACCAACATTGTTTGTCGAAGAGGAAAACAAGATGGAATGATATTTCTGTAATCACATCATCTGCCATATGTGCTTTATACACCAACAGGCCATTTAACATGTCTGCCTATGTGTTCAATGGTCTAGTCTCAAACATTCAAGAACGGAGAAGAAACATGTTTCTAATGTAGCCAAGGTTCCTACAATGTCTCATTAATGAAGCATTTTCTGACATTGTACCTGAAGGTCCTGTTATGGATATCCCTCATTATGATGCTAAGTCTTAAAAGTACATCAAAAAGAGAGATCCCAAGAACTTTTATTGTGGAACCCATTCTCCTTTGTTACCCTAGATGCTCCAATAGATTAATCCTGAAGAACATGTTGAAGAACAAGAGGCTTATGCTGATGAGCCTAATCAAAATGAAGAACCAGCTGCTCATGACCAACACACTGCTGATGAGCAAAGTGATGAAGGACGTTGGACAAAGGATAGTGTCACCCTAGGTTGATGTAGGGGGTGATCTTCATATTGGGCCATCTGTTCATGAAACTAATATAGCCTCACCTTTCATGCCCTCACCTATACCATCACCTCAAAGCCTACCAATCCTATCACCACCAATACAACCCATCATCACTCCATATACCTCACCCACACAATCACCTCATACCTCACCAATACATCACTCACCTAAATCTCCTATTCAATCATCCCTTGCTTCTACTAAGCCTGTTGAGTATGGTGACTCTGCCAGCTCTTCAGAGGAATCTATATTATCATCTGATGATGAGGATCATCATAGGAAAATGCCTGTTAGGCAAGTTATTTCTGAGGCAGTTCCTTCTAAAAGTGTTACTGAATAAGAAGTGAATAGACCTGATGAGAAGGACGAGATGATTTCTGAGCTGATGAAGAAAGTTGCAAAGATGGAAAAAGTATTGAACATAAGATTTACTATCATTCAATATAGACTATTAGAGTTGGATGAAAAGGAGAAGGAGATAAAAGATCTAAATGAAAAATATGAGGCTGAAAAGAAAGAGAAAGAAAATGAGATAGAAAGATCAAAGGCTGCTCTCCAACAATCAAGGGATGAAATAAATGGTCATGTTACACTTTAGCCATCTAGACCATTGCAATGGAAGAACAAGAAGGATTGGTTGAAGAGCAAGTGGACATTATCATAGACTTGCAGAACCAGATAGAAAGTGTAAACAAGAGACTATCTGAGCTGGAACTACTTGTTGTAATCAAAAGAGAAGCTAAAGTTGAGTTTGGGAAAGATAATTTGGTTGAGAATAGAGAGGAGAAAAGAAAAGGAGAGAGTGATAAAGAAAGTACTGTTGAAAGCTCATTAGGAGAGAGTAGTGATGACACACCTTATGCTAAGAAGATTAGATTTTCTGAAGCTGAAAAGGTAGAAGAAACAAGTGAATCAAAACAAGATGAATCAAGCATGGAGATGGTGTTTTATACAGAAAGAACAGTTGAAATTCACACTGAAGAGGCAAAATTCAATGACATGATTAGAGCTCTTTATAGCTTCTTTATAGAATAGTTCATCATTGATGATGATTTTTGAGATTTTATAGTCGATCAGAGGCCAGTTGCTAAAACCATTATAGTGATTCCTCAATATCCTGTTTCCAATGAAAAGGAATTGAGTATGCAAATAGTGCCTGCTATATCACTGACTAATGAATAAAAGGAACTTATCAGAAGATTATGTGAAGAACAACAAGAGAAAGAAGAATCAATGGGTGCTATTGATGAAATAGAACAATCAAAGGCTGAAAAAGTGCCTTAAGAAGTTAAAAAGCATGAAACCTCCTCTGGTCCAAGAATGCAAACATATACTAGGAGGAGGAAGTACTTATCAGAGAAGGCTAAAGGGAAAATACCAATGATGGAAGAAGATCCAAGTCAGAAAAAGCAAAAGGATGACCCTAGAAGCCTTGCAGACATTACTGAATTTCTAGAAGAGCATGAAAAATGAAAAAGAAGGTTGAGTTTGTAGATCTAGAAGAAGGAGAAATTGAGGGTGCCTATATGGTTGATGAACCAATAGCTTTTGACAACCCTATGAAGGAGGAGAAATCAGTACAAGAGATGGTTGAAAAAGCCCAAACTAATGACCTGATGGTGAAAGCCATGTTTTTAATCAATCATGGATATGACCCAGATGAGGTATTTAGGATGACTTATAAGGGAATGAAGGCAGAGGAAGAAAATTTAAACAAATTGTTGGACCCCACCTATGAGACTGAGTATGAAAATACTCTTTCTCCCAAAGCTCCATTATTCAAATCATCCTCCAACACAAAACATACTTCCACTCCTCATTCATTATATCATGATCCCTACAACATGTCTAACAGGGAAATGAAGGACTTTCTCTCTGGTCAAGGGTTTACAAAGAGAAAGCTAGGCAATATGAAGACCAATTCCCTAAGGGCTATCATCCTTAGGTTGAATAATAAGAAGAAAAAGAGGCTAAAGAAACTAGAAGTGGAGATTACTAGTAAGAAGCCAAGGACCAGAGTATCAACACAAGACATGCAGCTCACCCATAGAGACCATGACTCTTTGGCACATGTTTTGCATAGATATCCTAAGTGGTTTGAAGAGCCTTCACAATTGAAACTTCAACAAGGACTAACCACTATAGAAATGAGTAAAGGTCTGTCTACTACCAAAGGCAAGACTGATCAGAAGATTATTGCTTGGAAGTATGACAGTGACTGGAACATGTTTATGGTGAAAAGGATTTCAGGGTTAGTGCAATTCTTCACAAAGTACTATGCTCTTGTAAATGCCTTGGAAATCCATGATTTGAAGGAACTAGTCAATCTAGATCTGATTAATCATAAGGCTATGTTCAGGGGATATGAGTTTGAAGATATTCTAAGAATGTTTAAAAGAACAAACAACTTCAAATCTCTAAAGACTATATGCATGAGAAAAGATAGATCCTTTATCAAGCCCCTTGAGAAGAAAAGAACTAAACCAGCAGAAGTTGTGTTTCCTGAGTTGAAAGTGAAACCAAATTAATCATTAAAAAGAAAGATGGTGGCTAGAACTCATTCCTCCACACCAATCTCTTATGTCTATTATGATGAAAAGACATATGATTTGGTAACTGATAGAAGATGGGGAGGAAAGGAAGGTGCAGAGACTAGATTATTCAGTGGATATGAGGCGAGATTGTTAGATGAATCCTATATCCACTACATATACACCAGACACTTTAGAGAATTAACCAATAAGTTGGGAGAAGAAGACATGCATTTCTTCTTAAAATGCATTAAAATTCTGAAAATGGCATATGACGAAATCATTGCCAAAAGAAAACAAAGGAAGAAGAAGAAGACTCCTCTTCAATTGGAAAATATTATGAAGCTAGAGGTATATGTGGATGGAGCTTTATTGATTCATAGAGATGGGTTGTCTACTATTTCTATATGGGAACCAATTTCTCTTAAGAAATTACCCTTAGAAGCCATCTACACCATGAGCCAGATGAAGATCCATAGGTTGAACAGAGATAAGATGTCTAATGCAAATGAATTTATCAACATGATAAAGGCCATTTTGGATCCATCTCAAGCAGAACCTCCTATTCCTCCACAAGACCTAGCAGAATCTTCCCAACCTCAACCACCATCTAACCCTTGAAGAACATAGGCTATATAATCCTTAGGGGGAGTATTGTTGGACCCTAAAAGGATCATACATGCCAATTCAATTGGTGGGTTGATGGTTGTTCTACTAGTAATCCCACAAGTCCAAGTATTAATGTGGATGAAGAATCTAAATAGAAGACGAGTGTTAGCTTACCGTATTTGTATATGCGGAAGACATAGAACAAATGCTGAAAAGTGTTTGTTCTTCTGCATTAACAAATGCGGATAGCCGGAAAGAAATTTTGACAAGTTCTGTACATCCGCATTAACTAATGCAGATGCACTACAACAAATGATCATGTGTTAGTTCATCTGCATTTGTCAATGCTGATGACCAAACACTAATGTTGAAGATAAAGAAGAAATGTTGATCAAGATAAAACATCCGTATTAGTCAATGCGGATGAACAAAGAAATATGGATGAAGACTTAGAGTAGTTCTGATGTATAGTTCAGAGGTAGTTTAGTCATTTTGTAAAAAGCATCTTGTCAGCCTATAAATAGAATAGAAAACCTCGTATGCGAGGTGACTGTTGATAAACAATCAGAATATTTTTGTTTTGTCTTATGTTTTCCAGTTGTATTGTTAGTGTTTAATGCTCAAATCCAAGCATTCATTTTAATCAATCACCTTCATTAATACAAAGTGCATTTACGAGTATTTCTTGCATTAAAAGTTTCTTGAATGTTTGATTCCGCCATACAATCATTAACTCAATCATCATATTTCATCATTGTGAGAATATTAATCTCACACCCAGTCGACCTCCCTCATAGGTTCAGAAGGAGAGGGAGTTTGACCCTGCTGTGGATCAGAAAATGAAGCTTGCTGAGACTTAGTAGGAGGTCAAGGTTTTGTATTCTCAAATGGTTCAACCTTAACCTCCACTTCTTGAGGAGCTTGACTTGGTGGGGGAGTGTAAATCAATGAGCTCTCCTCTTCTAATTTTCTGCTTGATCACCCTCATGTGCTCATCCATGTTGGATAGAGACATAAGGCCAAGTCTCCTTTCGGAGAATCCATACAACTTCAAGAAGCCCATCATCCTTTGCCTATCAACAGACTTCTTTTGACTTTTCTAGATGATGGCTCTTGCTTTGGCTGCTTCGTCCCTCATCTTCCACTTTGTAGCATTTTGTTATTTAAGTACTTGAAGTTCAAGCTGTTTGAGATACTCAAACTCAATATACTCAAAGGATAGGTGAAGAAGTGCAGCTGCTTGGTAGAGACTTATGACAGTTAGGTAGTTGATCATGTTTTGCCTGTCATTTTCTTTATCTACATGAGGTTCTTGTGTAGCCATATTCTCTTGCACAAGGCTTTCTTGAACTGGAGAGAGAGTAGGAACATGTTTGTGAAGTCTCTTTTGTCTGTTTTCTTCTATAATTTGGAGGAGCAATCTTGCATCCTTTGCTTCCTTCCTCTCTCTAGACATTTTCATGTCTGCCAGTTCATTTAGTTCTTCTAAGGGAGAGAGATGATATTATAAATATCATAGTTCCTGGTCTGTAAGTAAGTAATCTTGATTGCCCTTAACTCATCAATTTGAGTATTTGGTCTGGGGGCAGTCCTTATTGCCGCTTGCATGAATCCTGAAGACCAAATGGAACTATCTCCCCTTAGCTTCCTATTCCTCTCTCTCTCTCTCTCTCTCTCTCTCGCTCTCTCTCCTCCTCCTTAATCTCCTCAAGAGTCAATTTCCTTTTCCCTTTGTCACCCACATACCTTTGTGACTCAGGATGGAGTGAGCTTTGACCATGTTGATACATTATGCTCCTAGTTTATGTTCTTAGTGTAAAAGTCTTTCATTTCTTTCACATGTGTAATGTAATTATTCAATAAAGTATGATATGCTTTTGATGTTTATCTGTCTTTGAATGTTTTATATTATTATTGTATTTGGTATAATTCATATATATGGACATCTTATATAGGTTTGAGGTTGTTATACATGGTTCTAAGTCAATAATGATTGAGAAATGTGTTCAACCTAGTCGGGTGGTTATTCATATGAATGAGTGTATACGAATGGTTCAGTTGTACGAATGAAATACTAAAAACCTATAAACACCACATAATTCATGGATAAATAGAGACTTCTAATATTATTGAACCCTAGCCATCCAGAGCGTCCTAAACAGCCAACCCAACTTCAAAGTTCGTTCGTGATTGATTTCTAATCAATTCTTAATGTTTGTTTCATCATTAGATCGATCGGGTTGTCGTTATCACTGATTGGATCACCAATAAAATTGGATTCCACACTATTTGATCTAGTCTCACGCATAATCCATTAGTACTACATACAAAAACGGTCCTAACTAGTGGTATTAGAGCTTAGGCTTGTGATTTTGCGTGGATTCAATTGGTTTCGGTGTAAAAATCAACGTTTTCATTCAAAAGAGTCACCTTTTTGCTTCAAAAAGTGTTTTTGACATTTGCATATGTTAAAGTTTCGATTGTTCATCAAATGGCAGATTAGGGTTTCTGGAAAATTCGTATTTTGTGTCAAAGTAATCAAAATATTTGAGTTTTCAAACACAACAGCTTTCAGTCACACGATTGGACCATTCGTACGACTGAGCCCATTCGTATACACTCATTCATATGACTGAACTCATTCGTGTCTCTCATTTGCACGGTTAAGCAAATCTAGTCGGTTGATTACAATCTTCCTACTCATTCGCACGACTGAATCCAATCACACGATTGAATTCATTTGTATCCTTCTTTCGCATGAGTGATCCATTCGCTTAACTCATTCGTACAAGTGAATCTGTCCTATTCTAAAGTTATCAAGTTTAAAGCAATGGAAGACCAGTTTGTTGTATTCACCACTGGAAAGGACTCGCGTGTCCAGAATATTCTACTTTTGGAAACCACACTTTGAATGATTACCCAATAGTGGAAATTGTAGTTTGAAATCTACTTGAATGGAGTTGACCCAAACCTTTGGACATCCATTGAGAATGGGCAAACGGTACCAATCAGTGCTAATGGAGTTAAATTGACGTTGAGGAATGAGTGAAGCCCAGAGGACTTTGCATAATGCTGAAAAGAAAGCATATGTCTTGTTGACTCAGTCTATACCTAAGGACATATTTCATCAGTTCTTCGAGAACAAACAGTCTAATAAATTATGGGAGGCCTTGGAAAAGAGATACGAAGGTATTTCAACTCTAAAGGAACTGATGGGTAAAGCTCTTAAGAAGGAATTTGACAATTTTTCTTCGATTGGTAATGAGAGCTTGGATGATATCATTGATCGATTCTATCATCTAATGAGTGAGTTGCACACTCATGGTGTGACCACATCCATGGAAGATAAAGTCTCTAGCTTTGCTGATGGTCTGCTAGACAAATGGGATTTATTTGTGTCCAATCTGAGACATAACGACACTTTTGCTACTTTAGACATAAATGATTTCATTTTGAAGTTAAGGGAGGAAGAACTACGTATTAAATACAAGTCAAAGAAAGGATCATATGTTCAGAATCCTACATTATACAATTCAGTTCCAACTCCATCTACTTCAGGTGCACCTCTACAAGCGACGTTTGTGTCTAGCTCTTCTGTGCCTTCTTCTGCTTCTTCCCAATGCAGTGAATCAGGAAACGTAAAGTCAGGGTCATTTGGAACACAATACAGAGTTCCTGAGGCAAATACTAGAGTTCCTGAGGCAAATTCTACCAAGTTGAATACCGAGAATCTCATAAATGTCATCGTGGAAGTTACCAAAGAGCACATGAACCTTCTAGCTGTTGTTGTTCAATCTTATGATGGATTAGTTGGTGGTAAAATTGGACACTTTCATCTTGCTGACGAGGACTACGAGCAAGTTGATGAAATTGAGCTAGAACACATGGATATTATGTGGGCCTTGGCTAGTGTTGTTAAAAGAGCCAAGAAGTTTATGAAAAATACGGGGAAAAATTTGGTTGCAACGAAAGATACGACATTTGGATTCGACAAAAGCAAAGTCACGTGCTTCAACTATGGTGGAAAAGGGCACTTCAAACGTGAGTGCGTAATGCCAAAGAAGACTGGTAATTGAAATCCTTTTCCTACATTCAACCAACAAGACAAGGATAAGATTGCAGCTTCATCTTCAAGTCAAGAGTCTAAGGCTTTGGTTGCTCAAGGTGATGAAGGACAAGATTGGTCCTTCTGATTTGTTTCTCCGGGTGAATCCAATATTGCTTTAGTTGATACATTGGATGATGGATCTGCAAGTAAAGGAGACTTCATAGCTGAGAATACACTTTCGGATATCGAAGAAGCTATGGATGTTGTTGATCATTTGTTAGAAGAAGAGCTCAGTGCTGCAAACTCAGAATCTCTAGTCATTGAGGAGTCTGACACTGCTTTGATGGCTGATTCGTCTAGTTCTACACAGGTATCTTCTAAAGATGAATTAATTGAAAAACATGCATGTACTAAATGTGATAAATTTATAAAAAGCATTGACTTAAAATTTTCTTTGTTATTAGTACATAATGATAATGTAGTAAATGATTTACAACTCTGCACTGAAGCAAATCGAGTTTTAAAACAAAATGAGTACAGCTTCAAAGAAATGATAGAACTATTGGGGAAACAACTAAAGGAAACCGAGGTTGTTGCCCTAAATCAATCAAATGACATCAAGTTCTATTTAAATTCTTTGGAGGAAACTAAAAAGGAAAAGATAGTTTTGCAAGTCGAAGTTGATTCATTAAAACAAAAACTGCATAGTTTGGCAAGTTCTTCTCACATTGTTCAGAACCTAGTGAATGAACGGAATACAGGGGAAGGTCTGGGTTATAAGGTAGTACCACCACCACATGATATCCTTTTAAACATTTAATGTAGACCACTTAATAATAACCCTGTAAAGGATCATGTGGTGTCTACTCCTCTGGTCAGTGATCCAGATTCTACGGGTAAACCTGTGAAATTTATCACTAAACAGGCGAATTCTACTTTGGCAGCAACAGATAAGAAACCTATTGAGGATTTAGGTGATAAAATTGAAAAGGTTAAATTAGATTCAAGTTCACAAACGTCTACTTCAGAACCTAAAAGGTCTAATCCAATGAACCTTAAACGTGGTAGTCATCAAAATCCGAATAAAATGAAAATGAAAGATGTTCAAAATGTCAAAACAATTAAGTTTGTTAAAGAAGGTGAAACATCTAAAAAAAGAGCCATCACCCAAACGGACATATTTCAAATCCCGGCCAAACTCAACCCCACATCAAAACTTGACTCAAACTATTGAAGGGTGATCCTGCTACAGTTGTGGAAAACGAGGACACATCTTTACAAATTGTCTTTATTATCAGACACCTAAAAAGAAAATTGAACTTTTTGATGAAAAACCAAGTTTTTCTAAAATCAGATCTAATAGTCCTCCTAAGGTTACACCTATGATTATTAGTGAACATAAAGTTCAAACCATAAGCTAGTCGTTTGTTTACCATAAACAAGCCTTTCACAAAACTGGTTTATGGAAATAAAAATCAAGTAAAGTGTCTAATAGTGAGGACAAAAAGAAGAAAGATGTGCCCACATCCTCTAAAGGACAGTGGGCTGAGTTAATGATGTGTGATACCACTGGGACACCCAAGCCAGTTAAGGCTTGGGTCCCACACCTGAACTAATCAATTCCTTTGTATGTGCAGGGTGTCTGCTACAATGTTATCACTAATACCTGGATTATTGATAGTGGGGCATCCATGCACATGACCGGGAATTCGTCTCTCCTTTTCAATGTCAAGCAAATTAAAGGGTGACATGTATCGTGCGCTGGGAATAAAGGAGGTTACATCACTGCTCAAGGTGAAGTGGGAAATGAGAAAATGAAAGTTGACAAGGTCAATTACATTCAATAACTGCAAAACAACTTGCTTTTTATCTCACAAATTTGTGATAAGGGATTCAAGGTTATGTTTGACAACAAGAAATGCTACATGTTGAAGAAGGAGCATGTTGTTGAGGAGGATAAAATTCTAATGTCAGCTTCAAGATATAACGATCTGTATGTCTTGGATCTATCAAAAGCCTCCACAACTGAGTCTACTATCCAGTGCTTCTTGTCAAAGGCAACAGAGAGGGATTCAGTCTCCTGGCATAGGAGAATAGGACACATTAATCCCAATAAGATGAATCATTAGCATTTCCAGCTCCCAGACTTCTGTGTAACATGTAAGAAAGGGAAACATACCAAGAAGTCTCACACAGCAAAGAAAGTTATTTCTATGGACATTCTACTCGAGCTTCTACACATGGATCTGTTTGGCCTAGTCAACACAAAGAGCATTGTTGGTGATTGGTATTGATTTGTAGTAACTGATGATTTCTCAAGATTCTTTTGGGTGATGTTTTTGAAAGCCAAGTCAGAGACATTTAAATTATTCAAGCATCTAGTCACTACATGGGAATAACTCTACAAGTTGAAAGTAAGAAAAATTCGATCAGACAATAGAACAGAGTTCAAGAATCAATGGATGGAGGCATTCTATCGAGAGAAAAGAATTGTTCATCAGTTTACTTCTACCTACACTCCACAAATGAATGAGGTTGCTGAAAGAAAGAATCAGAGCTTGATAGAGACAACATGGATGATGTTAACCGACTCTAAGTTGCCTATTCAATTCTGGAATGAGGCAGTGGCTAATGCATGCAACACTCTCAATCGAGTCTTAGTCGTCAATCGTCATGAAAAAACATGTTATGAATTGCTCCAGCAACGTAAACCCAACCTAGAGTATCTAGAACCATTTGGAGTATCGTGCGTGCTGTTAAAGAAGAATCAAACTCTGAAGTTTAGTGAGAAGGCAGAGGAAGGTATCATTCTAGGATATAGTATACTAGACAAGATAGTTTATAACAACTCAACAGCTCAGGTAGAAGTGTGGTGCAATGTTGATGTTAAAAGATACACCACCCCCTGCTGGAAAAGGACCTTCATTCTTTTTTGACTATGATGGATTTTTCAAGTCCTTCAATCTACCTCCTTCTCATTTTGATGATGAGTTATCTGCTTGAATGATGTACGATGTTCTAAATACTCCTACACTAGACTTGACATCATCAGTTCCATTAGACGATACTTCTAACCCTTCAGGGGGAAAGCTTGGGGTAAGTGAGTCTTCCTCTAATGATGAAGCAGTTGAGACTGTAAATGTGGACCAGGAGGAACAGGTTCCCACTCGAAAGTACACAAGCATCTAATCTTGATGTCACTACAACTTCTGAACCTCATACTCCAACAGCCATAGATACTGAACATGGGATTCAAAATCTGGATACTAAAGTAGTTGTTCCCACCACTCCCGGATCTCGAATTAATGTGCATCATCCCCTGGAAATTGGGGATATTCTATCGGGAGTTCAGACACGAAATCAGCTATACTCAGCTGATTATGCCACAGTCATGGAAAAAGGTTATCTACATGATGGTGCTTATCGATGTTTTGTGTCTCAATTTGAACCAAAATATGTAAGTGAAGCCTTAAACAACGAGGCATGGGTTAGTGCTATGCAAGAAGAACTCCTTCAGTTCAAGAAGTTAGGAGTATGGACTCATGTTGACAGACCAAAAGGTGCAAAGGTGATTGGCACTAAATGGGTTCTTAAGTGTAAGAAAGATGACAAAGGGGTCATAATCAGAAATAAGGCTCGGCTTGTCGTTCAATGGTTTAGAGAAGTTGAAGGCATTGACTACAATTTTTAGGATCATTTTCGTATGGAGTACCAACTGATTATGTGCGTATACCAACTCAAATAGTGCGGAATCCTATTTGATTGGCGATCCTATCAGGGAGAACACAGTTCAGATCAATCTAACAATTAATGTAACGTTATGAATTATTAGAACATGATCAACTGTGATCTATGAACTTGGAACAGGTTTTCTTAAGTCTCTAGACGGCTAGGGTATGATTATGTGCGTAGGTATTCGAATTGTTACGTTTTCCCATGAATTAGGTGGTATTTATAGGTTAGGGTATTCCAATCGTACGACTGAACCATTATGCGATTGATCCATCCGCACGACTGAAGGTCCAGTCGTGCGACTGAGCCAATCATATGTCTCATTCGTGTGACTGATCTAGTCTCCTGGTTCAGTCATGCGTCCGGTCCATTACCATTGTATGGTCCATTAGCATGGTCTATTCACATGATAACTTTACACGATTTAGTTTGAATACATTTCTCAATCATTATTGACTAAGATATATGTATAACAACCACAAACCTATATATTTAGTTCATTATAAGTTATCACACAATAAACAATGAAATATTAAACATTATAAACATTAACCACACTTTGTATTTCATTCATACCCATTCAATTACATATATGTAAGACATGATAGACATATTATATTAAGCTCCTAAACTAGGTACACATGTATCAACAAACTCCCCTTTGGACCTAGTTTACATCATTGTCTAACATTCTTCATCAACTCTTCGAATTTCTTGTACTTTTCCTCTCTTGTAACTCTGGAATTTATCTCAAATGCGAAACAGAGTCGTATAACATTTTGAAAATGGAGGGCTTGTATAATATCCTACAAATCATAGAATAGTGGCCGCTTGTATAAGGTATATACATCATCAGCAGATAAGTTAGTCAACCATATAGGGTCAAATACCCAGATGGTATCTGCAGGATCAATATTTGTCACTTAACACAATGTTTTTCTCTTGAACTCACCTAGAACAACACTCGGGTAAGGATAGAATTAGTAAGAGTTGATGACAATATAGAAAGTAATAAAGAACACAAGAAGTAATTTTCAAGGTACTTTTATATATTGATTCTCAACTCAATAATACAAGACTCTTACAAGCAGTGTGGAATGAGTTACAAAGAGAACCTATATATAATACCACCTACAGCCGAATATACTTTGATACCAACTGGGATCCTATAGCTAAAGCCTATACTACAAGACTATAGCTTAAGGTATCTCGTATAAAGTCTTATCTGAGATATGGTAGTCAGGACATGTCCCTGACTTATCTTTTGTCACCAACTAAAGTTGGTAACATGTACTATCATAAAAAGATGAACAATGGAATAAAGTATGGT
>BJCM01155480.1:0-18780 GCA_018326385.1 Flaveria bidentis | reverse complement strand
GATATAAAATAATAATTTTCATTATATATTTTATCTCTACAAAAACACAAGATATACGAATAAATAAACACGTTTCCACGTTACGCGATAAACTTTCTTAATTAATATTTAAAACACATAAACACGTAAACATAACATCATAATCACATTAACAACTAGATTATCACCCATTTAACATGATTAATTATTATTACGTCACCAACGTTAAACGACAACAAGTGTGTGCTCACGACACGTGTATGCAAAACTTAGCGGAACTAACGGAGTTGGATAACGGAAAATTACCGGATATCACACTTCACGAGTTTAGAGGCGTCTAATAGGGAAGTTATCCATCTTTATATAATGAGGCTTTTGTTGTCATTACCAACCGATGTGAGATTTTACATCATTCATAGTGTCTTCTATGATATACCTAATTCGTTACACACTGCATTCTTGTTAGGGGTTGTGGAACCTGATATCATGTATCATATTTTATAAAAGCATTACATTCATTTTGCATAACCTTATGCCACTCAACATGTTGCTCGTGATAGGAGAACCAAACCCGATGAAGTATGGAATGTTAGAGTGGTGGTAGATGAGAAGGTATAGTCGTCAAAATGATTATATTAGTTATATACGCATAAAATATGCAATAGTCAAGACTCTAAAAATCATGATGGGCAGAAGTGTAACAGATAAATTCGTAAAGAGTATATTAAAGAAGACAACTCATATAGATAATAAGGATGAAAGTGGGTAAAATAAAGACAATCAAAAACATGAAAAAGATCTAGAGATCAATAAAAGACACTAAAATGATTTGGAGGATGACACATAAATTACGAGATAAAATAAATCTTTTCATATTAAAGTGTCATAAACATCAAGAAACATCAAACCAAGCAACGAGAAGGACACATATCTTGATTACGAGTTTGTTTTAACTTTTAGCCATGTCAATTCGTTTGTGGACATGTTGACAATATACTCCATTGAACTCTTTAAATTAACTAAGCATTTGTATTATTTGAAGAACTTTAAAAAATTAATTGACTACTCAAAGTCTTACGACATGGTATAAGTAGGGGTGTTCAAAATCAAATATTTAAATTTCGGATATACATAAATTTTGGATATGGATTTTACTACTACTATTTGAATCTGAAATTTCAAATCCGAATCCTAAAAAAATGTATTTTCTCAATAATATTATAAAAAAATAATTTTTGTTAAAAAAAATTCGGAAATCCGAATTTTATACAAAATATCCAAAAATTAGAATTAATATTTATTATTTAATAATATCTATGAAAATATTTTGGACAATCCGGAAATCCAAATATCCAAAAATCCTCAAAAACACAATCCAATTCTGAACCTGAATCTGAATTTCTTGATATCCAAAAGTTCGAATATTTCAGGTTCGTAATTTTGGATATTTCGAATTCAGATATTTTTTAACACCCTTATGTATAAGTAGGTCCATGATAAGTTTAGGTTAGGGGTTCATATAACACAACCCAATAGTATCACTTCATTGTGTTATGAAATTGAAGTTTTAGGTAAAAAGTTAGAGGAGTGAACTATGTACATCAAGTGGTCAAATGATGAACAATACCAACTTTGAAGGGGGCAACCGGACTCCCTTAAAAGTCAAATCATTTTGTATGTAAATTATTGATAGAGAAAATCCCTCGAAAATATCATTACGAAAGAGAGGAATGGTAAATGTTGATACTATACGTGTATTTTGTCGTGTGAAGTTAACCCTAAGTTTGCATCTTGTCTTAACGCTAAAGAAATTTGGTAGATAGTCCATGTACGATGCAAATTACTAATTCTGGTTTTTTTTATAAAGTGGAAGTTGTTTAAATATAAAGTAATCTAGACTGATGATTTTGATGATTTTGGTGGTATTCATGATAACATTGTGGCTTATTTGGAACATGATAAATAATAAAGTCTTCAATAATATCAAACAGGCTCAAAATCGATAGAAGACATAATGTGACGTCATTTATGTGGTCTAAGAATCTTCTAATTGTATTCAAATAGAGAAAATTCAATGTTGTAGGGTGAAACTTGTATGTAAGGTAGTTTTATTTTATCGGTAAAAAGTATTTACCATAAATAGTTTTGAATTACTTATGATAACAGTTTGATATTAGTACTACTTATACTTTACCGAATTAAATGTCAAGTTGATATTGTTTATACGCATTAATAAAAAAAAGTAACTTAAATGCCGCATGATTTTTTCATAGGACGTTCACATAGGATTTGCAACGTGTCATTATCACAATAAACCTAAAGTCAATCATGTCATGTTTTTCAAACTTATTTCAAAATTTTAATTTTAATTTTTAAAAACATAATGAAAAATCACTTGAGACAAACTTAAGTCTCATAGACGTAATTTCCCCCTTTTCATTCAGAACAAATTTGTTAATATTTTTGAAACAAATAATTTTTTATTCAATATCATAATAGTCAAAATATTGAATTTTAAATAATCACAACTTAATTAAATTTTACATATATAATTTAATATAATAATAATATTCTAAATTGAATTTAAATAATAATTTTAAAAAATAAAAAATTAGACATTAAGATTATGGTTTTTGTATCTTTATTATTGTCATGTCTTTCTTTACTTTTGCCGAATCACATTAATTTTTAGAGTAAATTGCATGGATGATCCATGTGGTTATTTGAAATTTTAGATTTGGTCCTTAAAATTTAAAATTATTAAATATAATCCCTAACATTAATTTCTCTTTCATTTATGGCCCTTAGGTATGTTAGTTAAGCGTTAGTAATGTTAAATATTACAAGAATTAGCATTTTACTCGCACTAGTCATCTATTTAATTACCTTTTAAACTATAATATTATTTTTATTTATTTTTTTCAAAGTATTTTTTATATTATTTTATAATTTCATTTTTAATAAGATTATTATTTAATAAAATACGTTTTAAAAACACAAAAAAACTTTTTAAAAATATGTTTTTTAACATGTCCATTTTTAAACTGTTTTTTTTATATGTCATTCTAAAACTTCTTGACTTTTTAAATTGGTTGGTTTTATATAGTTCTTTTTTAAACCATCATTTTTTTAAAACAACTTTTCTAAAATAAATTCTTAGTTTTTCAAACATTTTTTAAAGATAGTTCAGTTTTAAACGTCTTTATAAAAGAAGACATTTTTATAAAGTTTTTAAAAAAACCCGCATATTGGTTTAAAGAAATTTTATAAACCAAACATTTAAAATAAGACATTTAAAAAAATTATTTGTGTATTAAATTATAAGCATATCTAAAATAAAAAATATAATAAAATGAAATTACATTGGTGATCCTACAAGTAAAATAGTTATTTTAATAAATATAACATCGCAAACTGAATTAACAGAGTAAGGATCATTGATGAAGATAACTATAATATTAGAGACTATATTCGCAATTTAACTTTAAAGACCAAATTCAAAATTTTAATAAAATCAAGGGACCATCCGTGTAATTTACTCTAATTTTCAATATTTTAACGTAATAAATATAGCAACACATGAAAATGGGTATTCTTTCATTCAAACCTTATAGCATATATTTCTTTTTTGTTTTCACAAACTCTCAACAAAGTGTTTTGCAATTTATGTGAAGTTTTATTACATTACAATAACCACAATCGATCTCATCAGGTATGGTATTTATGATTTATCTTTTGTAGTCTGTATTTTACTTAAAAAACTAAAGTTTTATTCATCTCTGTCCTTAAACATCGTAAGTATGTGTAATGTTTTAACTTTTATTCTGAAATTAACTTTCATATAATTAAAAGTTTTGTAATATCAAGATTTTCTTTATATTACTTAAGGAGTTTTTTTGTTGTATCTATATTTTATTCATTAGAAGTATTTATAATTTAAAGTAACATGTGCTCTTTATTTTCTTAACAATGATCGTTTATCTTATTGGCGCACAACAATTTGATATCTCGTGACATTTGTTACGTGTTTGCTTTTGCATATTATTAATATTATATATAGTTACATTATATTATAAATATCTTTTATGCGTTGACTTTATCTCGTCTCTGCGTCATACTTAAGCACCTTAGGCATCATGTATGAACTATGAAGTAAGACCATGGATGATCCCATGAGTATCTATATTAATATTAAAATATATTATTTTGTTTTAAGTCAAGATGATCGTATAATACTTTTTAACCAAAAAATATGTCTAAATGCTTTCCTTAACTCTTTTGATCGAATTTAGAGTAGCTCACGGATGAACTATTTAACTTGTGTAAAAATTAAACTAGTTATTTCAATAAAAATAACTATAATTTTTGACACATATCATTCTTTTAAACATGTTTTGTCATGGAATACATTCTTAGGTTATATTAATTTAAATATTACTTTAATAGTTAAAATAATTAATTTTCATAATTCTCTCTATAACTCTCCCTCCCCCCTCTCTTATTTTAAAATCAATATTTTCTCAATAAATTAAAAAAATATTTTTCAATAAATTAAAAACTACATCTTTGATTAAATAATACATTGTTTAATAATTTTTTTAAAGATCCGACTTTTTTTTTAAATAACAAACATCGTTTAATATGAAAGACTTTAAAACCTTTTTTCAAATAAAAGTCAAATAATTTTATAAAAATAAATAAATAAATAGTATCCATAGTTTTTAAACTATAAGATTTTTATAAAGATGAAGTTCTTTCAAAGGAAATCTTTTAAAGGATGAAAAGTTATTTATAGAACATTAATAGTTAAAAACTATAGGTTTATTAAAGAAGAGACATGTTTTAAAAAAATAGTATTATTTTAGAACTATATACTGGAAAATAAATAATTTTTATAAAAAAATTTAAAACATAATAAAAAAAATTTTTGAACTAAAGGATTACTATACGCATTTATTATCATATTTTATATCACAATAATATTTATTGCCTCTAACTCTTTATTAACACATACTTAGTTTTTGTATTATTAATCGGAAAATAAATAAGCTCCACCATAGTATTGAATAAAGACCACCAGAATTCTTCAAGTATCTCTAACATCAAGCAGTAAAATATTTTATTCGGTATAAATCAAATTAAATTCTGTTACAATAAAATGGCATTTATTCTTTCATATGGTGGGACACATGGGCACACTATTGACGATAAAAAACATAATTCGATTGGACAAACCTTAATTATTTGAGGGAATTATGCCTTCCTGTGGGACCCTGATTTATGTTTTCATTGATTTAATGTTATATAATTATTGAGCCTAAACAACAAACCGATGTGTGAAAGAATCAAAATCAACATTTCTAACACGTAGTGGACCCGACTTTAACCTCCTGATCAACCGCTTATGAACAACTGAAAACGTCATGTTAGACGTTTACATGTGTCATGATATAATTATAATAACGTGTTGAAGCTAAGGAAAAAGATTGTAAAGCAACCAACACGTTAAAATATAAAAAAAGAATAAATATGAATCAGACCCATGATATTTTAAAATTAAACCTAAATTTCAATGCGAGTACACCAATACTTTTGTCGATTTTGGGTGGTTGAGTTTGATATTTCAAAATGTAAAAGTTATTTATTTAACATGTTTATTACCAAATAAATGATATTCTTTGTTTTATCCATGAAAATTCCTTACGTGGCGCATGAGCACACTGTTGTTCTTGTGCCCATACGCTTACAAATACGTATGCGACACAAACTTCATTCAACCAAGTTGTGCTTTGAACATTACTACAATGACATGAAACTCCGTACCAGTACAAAACAACATATCTTAACACGAGAAACTCAACGAAATATTAATATTAGAAAAAAACAACACAAAATTCACTCAAGCATTACAAGGTTTCTAAACTAAACACACTGAGACCTACCACTGTACAGTTCACTAGATCTTTGACATAGTTTGACGACGCATTCGCTGCAAATGGTGTTTTGAGCCAAAAGAAACCTTGGGACCGTTTCTGCTTTCTTGTTTCATAGATTTTAGCTAATTTTCTTGATCAAAGAGACCGTTTTATGATGGCACAAGATGGTGTTTTATTTGTTATGACATTTCAAACCTTTTGGAATGAACGAGATGAGGCTCCATGCAGAAGCCGAATGAACCCCAAGAAACTAAGCTTCCCATCTCCTTGTCTGATCCAATCTTGAAGAACCACATGAACTGGTATTGACGGGCTAAGTCCGAGTTCCTAAAGTTAAAAAGGTAAATAATACAAAATTAATAATCTTAAATATTCGAAAAATATTTTTTTATTAAAGATTTTTTTTCAAAGCAACATGTTTATAAAAAAAATCAAGGTATACCAACTCTGACCCATCTACTTATTAATGGTCAATTCACGTTTATGTTTTGATACATGTTATGTTTTAATTCAAACGAGGAAATGAGTGATATATAAAACCTGTCAACTCCCTAATCGTTTTATTTAAAAACTTATATTATTACTAAAGTTACATATTCTTATGATCATATCTAACACGCTAATTATGTTTAGCTTTGAAGTTTCCAGAACAAAAGGTGTGTTCTGAACAATAAGGGTGTCATAGGGGCATACCGAGGCAAGTTCTTCAATCATAATAGGGCGGTTTCCGTCTTTTTCAAAGAGCTCATAAGCACGACGTGCAAGCTGCTCCCAATTATTCATTGCTTCTAGCTGATGAATGCTAATGGCAGCTGCTCCAAATTCCTCAAAATCAAGTTTTTTATATTGAAGAGAACTCACCTGTCAACAAATATATATGTCACTATTTTGGTTTCTTCTTGCTGATTTTCACCACTAAAAAGGCTAGTCGAGAAATTACCATATGGACAAAATCCAGCACCCGTGAGTCCTTAACAGCATCAGTGCAGTTCTTCAATAAAGCCTGCAGAATCGTAACAATTTTAAATTAGAAATGATCGACCGTGAAAATATCTAAAAAAAGCATGATGAAAAAAATGTACCGATTTGAAGTTCTGCATGGATATGAATCCACTCTTGTTCGGTCCTAGTGACACAAACTGATCACGAAGATAGCCTAATTCTGTAACTGGCAAAGTCTTTGCAACAGCCTGTCAATTAGCATAATAAGGTCAACTATAATTGATTTTGATATTCAAAATTCTACAAATCCGGTAACATGTTTGGCACGGAAATATTCAGTGATCCCGTTACTAGAAAGAACTCGTAATATCCAAAATCATCTTTAGACATCAAAGGATCGTTCTAGATTTCGAGGTTTAAAAAAATAGTTGGTTTGACCTTGAAAGTCAAAGTCAGAGTCATTTTTTTGGAAGGAAATATGAAAACAGATATAAATAAGGTATATACCCCTAAAGCAGCTTTTCTTAGAGGAGATGAACATATATATGATTTTACAGTCTTGTAGATTATCATGTCCAACGGTATTCTCACATCGTCGTAATTGGCCAACCACGGATGACCTACTCAAGAAAACACAAAACATTAGCATAAAAGTAAGAATACATGATAGTTTCCATTTTTAGAAAGTTATTTACTTCCCAATTATTATCATTATAACTAAATTAATATTATTGATCTGGTTCTAAAAGATTCTTTGATTCTACATGTACTAAAAGGTATTTTAGACATTCGACACATAAATTGATTGATTTCCATAAGATTCCTTTATTCTATACAAAAGGGAATTTCAGACCTTTAACAAGCGAATTGATAATTTATTTGCCTCGACAAGATTCTTTTTTTTCTATATTGAAGGGCATTTTGGACTTTTGAAAAGCATTCTAATGGTATTGATTTGGTTTCCTAAGATTCCTTTTTTGGTTGTGTACTAAAGGGCATTTTATATAGGGTTAAGTATACCCAAATGTAACAGACTTTCAATTTACATCTTAGCATGCAAAAAAACATGTTTTTTTTGTGTCAATAAGAACTTGTTACCGATGAACCAAGGTAAATTACAAGTTCGTTGTGCAATGTGCATTAAGAGGCTATTGCTAGAAACCATTGGAAGTAGGAATGAACCTTGAGACCTTTGCTGGAGGGAAATCAGGTACTTAACACTGCATCACTCCTTGAAGGTTAACAAAATTCAATGTTTGTAACATGCCTCTACTTTTTTCCCATTGTATGTAAACAACCTTCTAAATTAGGTAAAATGGCCATGTGCCACCATTTTTTTGATGATGTAGTGGTATGCAATGTCAACATTATACTGCTATAGAAGGTAAGTTACATATAATGGTAAAAATATTGCAAGCATGTTCCATACCATAGAAAAAATATAATCTTTCTTACATACAATGACAAATTGGTGAAAGTAACGCGACACTTTCTAGTAATAAACCCTTTCATATATTCGACAAAAAGTCAGCATTTTCCTAATTAATGCGTCAAATGAAATGTTGCAATTATTATGGAACAAAAAAATATTAAAAATTTTCTCACTAAAGGCTGAAACACTTACTTAGAGCTTGTGAAGCGGTAAGTCTTTTTCGGTAATCTTTGTTTAATAATCTTTTGACAAAGTCAACTGCATTGGATGACAAAGAAGGCCATGGGGCTTCATCAAAATTTGGTTCAGCCTTCAGGACAGCCCGGAAGATTCCAGACTCTGTGCGGGCCCAAAAGGGCCTACTTCCACATAAAAGAATATAAGCAATAACACCAATACTCCACATGTCAGCTTCGGTTCCATATGATCTATGTAAAACCTCAGGAGCTACATAGTATGCACTTCCAACAATATCATTCAACCTCTCATCTGTACATATTTAATCGTTAGTCAAAGATGATTAGACCTGTCTCAAATCAGTTAAATGCATATAATCAAAGGTAAGATTTGAGTGCAAGACTCTAACCTGGCTTTACATAGTCAGAGAGTCCAAAGTCAATGGCTTTAAGGGTTGAATGCTCGTCTTTAGATGTAAACAAAAAATTCTAAGGTAAAATGGTGCAAATATTAGCAAATATTTTCAAATTAAGAAGTCATAATTTCTTTTTAATGTTGCACTAAAATACTACTTATGTTCCCCAAATGCAATGCTTGACGAGATACATAGTGTGATAAAATTATGCGATGCCTGACTAGACACACTGTTTGATTAAATATTCGACTAATGATTATAAAAATTAATTGGCGATATGGGTGGGCTGGGTAAGGGGTTTGGTTCAAATCTTATAAAGGTCAAAAAGGGGAATTAAAACACTTTTATCCAAAATTTTGAAATAATCTATGAACATTAGGGTGTCAAATATGATTTAAAAAACTATGTTATTTCCGTGGTAAACTAATTTTTTATAAATGGTTTAGAATGTTTTATGCATTAAAAATACATTTTGGCAGGCTTACAATTGTTCGACCCATTACTTTTTTAGCTAATTTTTATATTATTAACCATTTGGCGTTAATATCAACCATTCACAAGTAAATAGGGAGAATTTGCTAACAGCCAAATTGGTTAATTTGGATCTCACTCTTTTCAAAAAACAAATTACAACCCAACATAAACCAAAGAAATACCTAATTTGACACTCAAAAGTCAAATACCAATTCTTTATTGAACATGTAGAAGCTAAAAACAAAAAAAGTTTAAAAATATCAGTTATATACCTCAGGTTTTAGGTCACGGTGCACCACACCTTGTAGATGACAATAGGCAGTGATTCTTAATATTTGGACCATAACGGCCTTTGCGTCTTCTTCAGAGTATTTCCCACCCCTGCAAACACAATTGCTTACAAGTTGACCAAAAACTCAAAAAGGTTGGCCATGTTTGACTTTAATTAAGATTAACACACACCTTGCAAGTATCCTGTCTAATAGTTCACCACCTTTACATAACCTACAAAATGGATAAAACAAATCATAAGAATAGTAATAATCACATCTTAAGGCGAATGTCATGTAATGTAAAATGTCTAAAACAACCTCCGATAGTGATCAATATGGGTGGTCAACACTTACTCCATAACTATATAGACGTTATCATCATCCTCGTAAGCATCATAAAACTGAACTAGATTGTCATGACCCGTTAGTGCCCTTAATATTTTCACTTCTCTTCTTGCATCTTCAATGGCAATTACTGTTGTCATCTGAATAAATACCAAGAAATTTAAGAAAAAAACACAAAACTTGATCTTACACCCCTTTTTACATGTTGATCATCCAAAATGGATTGACCCAAGTAATTCCATGATCAATAACAGTTTCATTATATCCAAACAACAAAAACTGAATAGCTTTACCAGAACAAACAATAAACATATAATAACATTCAAGCGCCAAACTATAAATATATCTTAAAAGCCGAGATATAGGGTATGAAGCATAAACCAAAAGTTGCATCTCTCTCGTCTCTTTTACTCTCAGCCTCTTCATAACGTAAACCACCCATAATCCATTCGTCCCTTTTGTTGTTTTTACATATGTTGCCGAGCAACAGTCCTAGTTTGACCTAAATATGCAGGCAGCACGGCCTTGAGGGGCTTTGGCTGCCACCTCATGCGCTCTTTTTAAAACCAATAAATGGATATGACTAGAATAGAAACTATAACAGATTAGCAGTGCTAAATGTAATTTATAGATAACAGAACAACTGATTGAGTAAATTAGTGAAATCAAACCTTTGATTTGGGGATAACTTTAACAGCAACATCATGGCCCTTCATACTCCCTTTCTTTCCCTTTGCAACACAAGTATACCCAAAATGGCCCCGACCCACTTCTTCCCCAAGCACATAATGGTTCAACAACTGCTTAGAATACCCAAAGTTCTTATCAAGTCCAACCTCCAATTCATTTCCTTCAGGAATGGATGCCTCATTAGGCTTTACAGACCCATGTCTTCTAGCAAGCAAGGATCGAATATGTTTTGCAGGGGATGGTGGTGCAAAAGATCGTTTAAATATGCGCAAAGGTGTCGAATTTGCAGGTGAGTTCTTGAAAGCAGTGCTGTTATGAAAGGGGCTCGGGCTGTAATAAGGAAAATTTGGTGATTTCCCAGTTGAATTCAGTGTTGTTGGTTCAATTTCATTGTGGGAATTGGCGATTTCGAGTTGATTTTCGAGGGTTTGATTGGGTTTTCCATGACAAAGTCCCATGGATTCACAAACAAGGGATCAAAGCAAGAGGTTTGTATGGTTAAAAGTATCAAGAAAACCAAATTGAAGGCTAAATCATCGAACAAAATGGTGGTGAAATTTAATGAATTTGAGATCAAGAAAGCAACTTTCTACAATTTCTTGAAATCTTGCAAAATCCCAGAGAAATTTGTAATGATTTGTTAGCTTTATAAGCACAACCCACTAAGAACAAGGCCAGAATTCTTGAAAATAATTATGAATCCTGCAGAAAAGAGAGAATAAAAGCTCAAGAAATAAAAAGCAAATACACTTTCTGATCAAGAACAATAATAATAATAATGTCAGAAAGAGCAAAATACTTACAAAAGATCAGAATTGATCAAGGGTTTCCACCTGAGGGTTATAAAGAAAGAGTTGAGTGAAAATAACAAGAGGTTGAGCACACAGAGGGCTTTTTTACCATGATTGGGGATTAAGAAAAGAACCCACAAAAGGGGAAAGAATAGATGCTTATAAATGCAGAGACACACAAGAAAAAGAAGAAGAAGAAACACTGAACACATATGTTATTTGTTGCCTGTCGTTTTTTGAAATTGTAAAAAATGGAAGGAAATTAAATCTTCCACCAAGCTAGAAATAAAAACATTCTTTTGATGTTAGTTTTATGTTTTGTTTTAAATAATCATACAATCAAACAATACAAAACAAAGAAATAAACACATCTAGATAAAATCTTACTTGTACAATAAGATCCCGAGCAAATTGAGTTAAGCGCAAACTTAAGATCCCGAGTAAGTTGAGTTAAGCGCAAACTTAATTACCAGAATTATGTGAAAACAAGTTATAGAAGGTAATGTTTGGTGTTAAAGCGTTAATAAAATTTTAAACGCCACTAAAAGGCTAAATAATTTGAAAAATTCAAGTTTTCTTGCAAATACTTCCGAATTGATTATATGATTTCTTAATCATGTTTGTTGGCTTCTATATAGTTAAACAATAATCAAACTATACTTTTCTTTCTTTATACATTCTATAAATTAACATATTTTCTACATTAAATAGTTAGACTGAACTTTAATATGTCACAAGTTTCGTTCTTTCAGAACATAGATGTTGGATTCATCTGTTAATTCGATAAGCACGGTATTCCTTTTTGTTTATTTTCTTTCTTAAGGTTTAAGTACAGCAACTATAAACACATGGTTTTATGCTTAAAAACTAACAAAAAGAAGGTACATTTAGTAAGAAACTAAAATAAAGAATACATATATAATAATAATAAGAGAAATGGGTGTATTGTTGATGGATGATTAAGAGGACCCTATTATTTATGGGGTGTATTTATTTCTAGTGTAATGGTGGTGAGTGGGGTTGGTTCTTTCTTTGGATGCTTCCAGGCTGTCCTTATTGTTCGCTAACAAATTGTTTTAAACTTTGAGCTTTGACTGTATTTTTGCTTTGACCATATATAAATCCACATTTTACTATCATATATACACTTTCAGTTTGTAGTACTAATCTTGTATTTCTAATAAAAAAGGGGTCAAGAAAACCACCACAATAAGATGAAGCTATTCAAGCATCTCCTTATACGCCACCGCTCCAATTGTTACTCTTTGTTGCTTTCATAGCATGACGGTCGACTGACGTAAAGTCAGAAGATCAATAACAGATGACGATGATGAAGAGTTAATCAGTGCTAAGAAAATGGAAGAAACCTGCCGTGTGAAAGAGAAAAAAAATAAATGACGAAACGGATCCGGATGTAAAACGTGATAACACCAATCATTGTCTGGCATGTATTCCGTTCAAAGAAATTAACAATGACAAAATTCTATTGTAGATGTCAATGGTAATAGTAAATTAATATGTCATTGGTAAATAGTACTATATACAATCCAATAATAAATTAATATGAAGTAATTTAATTTTGTTATATATAACATATAACATATAACATGTTGGTCAAGTAAATTGAAAAGGTAAACACCAAAAGAATGAATTAAACGGAGAGTAAAGAAAAAAATTATCCATCAACAAGACCGGACAAACTAGTAGATTAGGAATCAGAAGTAAAACATTTTAAACAAAAGGGTTACGGTTGTTTAACGGCATCTTAATCAATCTTTTAATGGTTAGATGTTTGAATGGTCTAACACTTAATGGTTCAGACTGTTTGTTTCGCGAGCACATGTCTGAATGGTTAAGATATTTATTTCTGAATGGTTAAGCATTATACTGATGTTGAATGATTAAGGGGTCCAGTATTGCAAAAATCAGCGCCTAGAGCCGATTAATCGCAAATGGAGAGTATACCTTGGCGATTTCACTTAATCAGAGGTATTAGTCGGTAATCGGTCAAATTCGGACCTAGGCGGTCTTAATCGGCCAAAAATCGGAATCTCCGGCGAATTTCCGGTAGGGTTCCGACGGATTTCTGACAACTTTCAAAAATTCCGGCCAAAACTTGAAAAATCCGATAAAAACTTAGAAAATCCGGCCAAATATGTATATTTATATGTAAATTTGAACTTTTTTGTTAAAATGGAATACTATAATATGTGTATTTATATATAAAACTAAAAATTATATATAAAAATTCCAATCCGATTAATCTCTAGTCCATACCTTGTTGTCCGACTAACGCCTAGCTATTTTTACAACATTGAAGGGGTCTAATGCTAAATGGTTAAAACATATTATCTGAATTGGTCAAACATTTGTCCTTTAATAGTTAAACGATATACTACCTCTTAATGATTCAGACTTCTTATTGTTTCAATATTTAATCATTCAGAAATTGACAAACAGTCTCTTAGATAGATAAATGAATGACCAAAATGTTTTCAAATTCTTAAAATCCTTAAAATCCTTAAAATCGTAATTTGAAGAACAAAATCTGAATATCATGTTGTCACGTACTTTAAGTTTAAATATGAAATTTATCAACACGATATCATTTGTTATATCAAATGATGACATTTTATTAGTGTTGGCTAAAAATATATTTCCTAATCTACTCTTCATATCATAGTGTATTTCTTCATATCATAGTGTATTATCGACTTTGAAATTTGTATTGACGTAGTAAGAAAAGCGTTGCAAACGAAATAAGTTTTAGCATGAAGAGCAAAGTTACAATTAATATGGTTTGTATCGTTTAAATTAATTAAAAATACATTATTTTAGGATGCTTAACAACTAAACTTAAGCACATGATTGTATCAGGTTTATCTTCCTTATTCAAAAAATAAGATAATTAACTAAAAGTAAAGTTTTATAAACATATTTAACGTGATAAACATCAATTAAAAATCCACATGTTAAGAGTCATTTGATTCGTACTTAGATGCTAGATTTGCATATCTTACTTATTTTTATTAATTACATGACTCGTTTGATGCAACCGCATTAAGCAACAATAATTGAAATATATCGGTAATCACTTATTGTGGTTTTTAGTTAGACAAAAGGACATGCATTTTTTAAAGTAGTAAAAGAGGCATATTTATTCATTCGGTGATGGCATTAAATTTATTGGTAGGAGTCAAATTCGGAAGTAATTGGATTTGTAGACTTTCACTCAACTACAAGTAATTAACGTTTTGATTTAAGGCCCTCAATACCGTTCAAATAAATAATTTTTTTGAATGGTACATGAGTAATTAGTAAGTTAATAACATCACGTTAATATTTATTCATTCGTATCAGAGATTAAACTTATGACCTTCAAAAAAATAAAACTTCCCACCTATTCAAATAAACAGTTTGATTTAGGTTTCACTGGTCCAAATCATGTTTTCAATACAATATGAATATTCATTAAAATCAGATATGACACGTGTTACGTTTTGTATTATAGTTAAAGATGTTTTTAAATCTATATGATTTATATATTGTATAAATCAATTTTCCCTTTTGATACGTAATACAATTTAATTTACACATTAAGCAAATGATATATAGCGTTTGGGTATATGTATAATCATAATGTTTAACTCCTAATATTCTATAAGCCAAAAAAAGACAAAGAAAATCAACAATTTCTCCTATCGTCTCCATCATTCAATCAAACAAGAACCTTAAGACAAATTAAATCCGATTCTCGAACCCTTACTCCAACCCTTTTACCTTGCTCAAATCAACTCTTCCTTCATCATTAAGTTAAACCCTTAAACCCTAGCCCCACATGCATAAATCTTACTTGATCATTAACTATCCGCTACTAACTTCCCCATGAAATTCTTCATATCCACAAAACCATATATCTCTATTGCATGTGATTGAGAGAAAAAGAACATATTCCAAATTACAAATGGTGTTCACGTTAATAACTAAAATTATAATAATGTAAAACCAAGGGTTTTCGATCTCTAATCAAACACTAATTTTGAGTTTATTGGTAATTCTTAGTTCTTACCCAACTACTTCACTATATTGGAGTTTCAAACCTATATGTACTATCTAGACAGTAGGTGTTAGATTTAATTTTGGTTTATCCTCTGCATGCATCATCACATTTGATTTTTCTTCATAAAATAATTTTCATTTAAATTCAAATTGACGAAGTTTTGACTACATTAAATATTATAAATACGGCTTAACAAATTACAACCACTTCGAACATGCATGCTATATAAAATTAAATTCAAATTAAAATATATATTTTGGTAAGCATTTGAGTGGGGAGAGGCCGGTGACCTACATACCATAAATCCGCCCTACTTCTAATATTGATTATAATAATATTGATTACACTTTCTACCCCTCATTTATTGGTCACAATATATACAGATTGAAGTTTTAATGTTTTGATAATATGTTTAGTTTGAATCTGATATGTATGTATTTACTAAAGAATTTTGGAGATGTGTTGTTTGGAGTGAATTTTCTTTAGTGAAAAGTGAAAACAGGCTAGCTAGTAAAAGCAATTATATCAAATTGTAATAAAAATTTTCTTTTGGAAGTTTACTAACCCAATAAATAGTTTTAAACATCTATTTTTTTAACGTATCGAACTAAAGTTGAGTTGTTTATCTCATTTAGCCTTAGGTCCACCCTTGATTACTAGATGAAGTGATAAAAAATTAACCTTTGTAGATTAACTTTCCTTCTCTTTTGAATGTTTAGATCATATTTGTAGCAAATAAAATAAGTTAGAGGTGTTATTACTCTATAATAAGAGTTTGTCGCTTGCAGAATTTAACTTGGGCCACTTTCAACATTACTGAGGCTTTCACAATGTCTTCTCTTTTTTTGAGTTGTAGACTTGTTTAGATCGAATTAGACAATTACCGGCACATATGAAAGTTTATCTATGAGATTGTGACTTATCACTTATTATAAAAAAAAATCAAACTGTGCATGACAAGACAAGGTCATTCTCTAACACATTATTATGAGATATTTTTCTCTAAAGCAAAAATTTTAAATGTTGACAATTTTAGTTGTTAATCAACATCCGAGGTTCACAAGGTTCGTTGACCTTCTACCCAACCATTTTTCTACCTATGCGAGCATTTAGATTCAAAGTCGTGAGTTTCTTATAATTTGACCCCTCAAATTGTTGTCATAACCCTAGAAATTTCAAATTCATGTCGCTTAGAAAACATCACATATCAAAATCATGTATATAACAACTCATAAATTGATCATGTTATTTGGTATCGATGTCTTTCTCATAATCATTTCCATCCTAAACAATGAATTGTTTCACGTCAAGTTTTCAAATATAACTTCTAAATGCATTCAAAGTAGATATAACTTCATAGTTCATAAATTTCTATATAGCAAGAGGTGAAAAATTAGATTTGAACAACTTATGGGTACTTGAAAGCCATGGCTATACCCTATATAGTTGTGGTAGCCTATAAACTTTTTCTAATTAAAGGTTGAATTGTAACATAAATAGAATAAAGAGCACATGAATCCTTTATGTCAAAGGTCCACAGTATATTACTATATAATATAAGGAGAAGTTTGAAATTTTGGCAAAAGGGAGGGACCAAACTAATAGCCACTCGTTGTAGCCAGTCAAGAATACATTTCTAAATTCATATTTACGCGAGTTTTATTTTTTTATGTGTTTTATAAATTAACCATGAATAGTCTCTTTTAATGATATTCATTCGTCAATGGTTTAGTAGTCTAGTAATATTAATGATTGTTACTTACAAAAGTGGTGTGAATTCATAGTATTAGAAGTACAAGAATATGCGGTGTTTAGAGTAAATATTAACATTTAAAAACATCATATTCATTATGGTTTAAGAAATTGCATCATTCAAGTTAAGCCCTCACTAATTTAATAAAAACTATAAGCGCATTTCATGTATTATATGAGGTATTTAACAACACTTACACACTAATGGTTTCATTAAAGCTACACAGAAATCAAAAGTTTGTTAGGGTTTTGTAGAAAAACACAAATCAAACTATCTAAACAACATTCAAACTCATAATCATGAACAATTCAAGATATAGCGGTAAAACAGGCGTGGAAAACTTTTATTATTTACCAACCCAAAAAACCCAACCAAAACCCTAGATCTTCAACTATTGTTGAAGATCTTACAGAAATACAATACATACAACAACCGATTACTTATCAGTCGTTGTGAAAACAATACAAACAGACTTACAGACTGAAGACAATACAATAGGGAACAAACCCTAGATCGAAAGATGATAACTGTGAGAGCACAACAAGAATAACAAACAGCATACAGCTCTAACTGATACACGAGTTCTCAGAGGTTTATATATCAAGAATTACATTTGAGCCCCTGCACAAAACAAGAGTTACACTTGAGCCCCTGCACAAAAGAAACAATACAAAGTTAACCCTGAAGAATCACTTCATTTCAATAATAAACCCAACAATTACAACCAGCCTTTTTAACATGCCCCCTTGGTTTAATTGTTGAACAGATCTATCATACCCAACTGATCACACAACACACCATGTTGTTGACTACCAAGACCCTTGGTAAAGATATCAGTAACCTGTTTATCAGTACTAATTTTTTTAGGACAAACAAACCCATTTGCTACTTTTTCTCTCAAAAAATGTAGATCAATTTCAAAGTGTTTAGTACGATCATGGAACACAGGATTCTCAGCTATAGCTATAGCTGCCTTACTGTCACAATACAAAGTCAAAGGTAAATCAAATTTTACTTTCAACTCGGTCAACAAATTAGATATCCACAACAGCTCACAGGTCGCTGAACACATTGCCCTGTATTCTGCTTCTGCAGTAGAACGAGAAACAGTAGACTGTTTCTTGCTCTTCCAAGAAACTAAGCACTTTCCAATGAAGACACAATAACCAGTCACAGACTTTCTAGTAACTACACACTTAGCCCAATCTGAATCAACATAGGCAGATATCTTAGCACCACATTCAGACTTACTAAACAGAATCCCCCTTCCAAGACTCATCTTTAAGTACCTAAGTACCCTCAGTGCAACTTGAAGATGAGCTTTTGTAGGGGTATGCATAAACTGACTTAAGAATTGAACAGAATAACTAATGTCAGGTCTAGTATGAGACAAATAAATCAACTTTCCCACTAACTTTTGGAAACCAGTGACATCTACTACTTGTTCATTATCTTCCTTATTTTTCAGATTAACCACATAACTTTGTTCTATAGGAGTGTGCACTGGTTTACAA
>BJCM01155476.1:0-16159 GCA_018326385.1 Flaveria bidentis | reverse complement strand
TATTACCCATAATGCATATGTATTATTATCTTGAAATAAGTATGAGAAATATAAGGATTTTCAGCCTAATTATTTTTATAGCTCATTGCCTCATTGTAGTTGAGTAGAAAGTTAAGTCATATAGAAAATAAATTCAGTATGGTATATTTGAATAATTTATGAAAAATATAAGGATTTTAAAATTGATTGTTTATAAATCGGATATTGTATGTTGTAAAAATGTTTGTGTTTATAAATCAGATACATTAGTTTATGCTAAAAAACAAACTGATGTAAACTAATTATCTTACTGTTGACTTAAAATATTTAACATTGAATAAAGTAAATAATCTGTAAATACCAATGTGATAGTTTAGTCGTTTATTTACTTAGATATAACAATGCACGTTTGTTAAACTCATTTTAATCCAAAAGTTTAAAGTGTTGTTATTTGCATTCAGAAGTTTCACTAAAATTGTTATTTGAATCCATTTGGCTATTCTTAACTAACACGGTTAACTTTTTCCGTTAAGTTTTCAACATGAGAGTTATTTTTATTAAAAAAATTACAAAATAAAAAACCAACTCACGTGAGGGTTTTTATATGTTTAATCTTTTTTAATAATTGTAATTATGATTTGACTTTACAATTGAATTTTATTATTTTGTCTTGTTAATATATTTTGGTTTAGTAATTGTGTCACTTTCGCCCGTTTTATTAATTAAACATAGATTTCTTTACTTTAAAGCTTAATTATGATTATGATGATTGATGTTTAATTATTATTATTCATGGGTTGTTAATGTTATTCTATAAATTATTTATATACTTTTATGATAATTTGTCTTTTATGGTTATAATTCAAATAATTTATATTATATGGCTTGTTTATATATATATATATACACATATATATACATATATACACATATATATACATATATACACATATATATACATATATATACATATATATATATATATATATATATATATATGTTTTGTATGTTTTATAAAGTTAGAAATGAATTTTAGTTACTTATACTTGTATTTTATTTTATATAATATGATATCTAAAATAGTTATAACTAACTAAAAATGATTCATTTCTAACTTTATAAAACATACAAAATAAATATATATATATAAATAGACAAACAAGTTATATAATATAAATTATTTGAGTTATAACCATAAATTACAAATTATCATAAAAGTATAAAAATATTTTATAGAATAACATTGACTGCCCATGAATAATAATCATAAAAACATCAATCATCATAATTATAATTAAGCTTTAAACTAAATAAAACTATGTTTAATTAATGAAATGGGCAAAAGTGATACGATTACTAAACTAAAATAGATTAACAAGACAAAATAATAAAATACAATTATAGAGTCAAATCACAACTATAATTATTAAAAGAGCCTAAACATATAAAAACCCTCACATGAGTTGGTTTTTTATTTTGTAAATTTTTAATTAAAATAATTGTTAGAAACTTAATGGAAAAAAGTTAACCGCGTTAGTTAGAAGTAGCTAAATGGATTCAAATGACAATTTTAATGAAACATTTGGATGCAAATGGCAACAATTTAAACTTTTGGATTCAAATGACAATTTTTGTAAAACTTCAGGGACGTAAAACGCATTTAACTCTTAATTCTATAAAGTATGAAAATAAATTCATAGGAATATTAACAAGTGATAGATCATTATTTATGGTATAAATCAATGTTGGTTGAATATATAAATGACATATTATAGTGTTTTTAAACTATTACAATATTTGAAAATAAATTTTTAATCAAAGTATGCATAAATTGTAGGTTTAAAATAATACTTGATTTAGTTTCTTGATTCTAATAAAGTCATTACTATTTTTTTTAAACCATGTTTTCTAATAAGACAATATGTGATAATTGTTTGCTGAGAATATGACATGTTACAAGTCACTGCATATAATTAAACGACATGTTTAAACCCTTTACATTTATTATATATAAAAATAAAGATTTAGCCTAAATAGGAATAGGGAGAATTGTTACCTCACAATGGCAACAAAAGAGACATGCAAATCTGCATTCATTGTTCCTGGCTCTCTCTCTCTCTCTTTCTTTCTATTTCATTAAGAAGCTTACATGTGTGAAACAATTCAAACTAGACTGAGATTCTAAGAAGTCTACACGTGACCCCTGCCTTGCATTCCATGTACTTGTACCGATGACCTCACCATAGGTACGTAAACTAGCAACCATGGATTTACAATCCAATGGCTCAAACTCCGAATTTATTATTCATTTACATTGTTTCTTAAACTATTGTATGATATAACATATAATTAACACAATAAAAATAAAAATAAAAATAAAAACTCAACAGATCAAAATGTTAGGAGAAACTTATAAAATAACATTACATTGTGTAAAAACATAAGATTAAATTATGCAAGTATTAGTAACATATTTGATCATTTTCAATCAATACAGTTAAAAAGCGGTATTATTTGATTCCCACCACATGTTCCGAGCTAGACCTCCACATGGCCATAGACCTAGTTCTACGTCACACCGAAGTTTCAAGGGTCGAATCATCTCAATTTGAAGTGTGTGGTAATCGTGAAAATGCGCGTTCGATTAAGAAAAACAAGGCGTTTAAGAAAGATACTTGAACATGCAGGGGAGGCCATGTGTGGGAGAGTTAGGCAAATGACACATTGGAAGAGGGGATGATGAAGAAAATCCATAGAAAATGGGGGTTGCAGTTTGAAATATCTTTTTAAACAAAATAGGAAAATATCATTTCACATAGATATAAAATGTTATTAGAGAAAAGAATAAACATGTTACCATATATGTAATTTAATTTATGACCATCAATGTAACTTTATATATGGTTGTACCTAGGATGAGGTTGTACCATACTTTTGTGACCAGAGTTCGAACCAAGAATAGGATCATTGTAATCAAGTCGGGTCAAGTACTTCTTTGGTTTTGCCAAGCCAGCCAACCTAAGCATCAATGCATTCTAGTTTAACAAGTCAGGCCCCAAATCCATTCAGGTTTTAGCGAACGAGCTGAGCTTTTTATTTACCCTTATATAAAAGTGAAGATGACCAAGAATCGTATCTAGTTAATATAAACAACACCAAAAAGATGAAATCTTAGATTTGATTTTAAAACCATTCTTATTACTAGAGAAACAATCACCAATCACACTGTAAGAGTAAAACCCACAACCACTTGGTTGTATTATTGTAGGGTACAAATTTATCATCACACTATCCCTTGTAACAAGTGAAAATCTTAGATGGCCAAGACTATTTTAGGGCTTATAAGAGCGTTCGCAACATATTCTTCATCTTTATTCATATAATTACACTAATATCACTATTTTTTCTCTCTTATTTTCAACTTTATAATTACTTTTTCTCTCCTCCACTCACAACCACTTAAAATATATTAAAACATTATAGGGTTTTAAACAGTTTTCCTAAAAATACAGATTGAACAGTAAATTTTTCATATTCTTCATTTACAACCACAACCATACCATATAATATAGGGAATACACTCACATTAATTTAGGGAACCGGTTGTGAAGGCCCTAAGAGAATCGGATAAAGTTAAAGAATTTGGATTATCCAAAATGTTCCCTAACCAAGAGAATACACTCACAAGGTTCACTACATTGATCCTCACAATTGGTGTTGAAAGCTATACAAGAAACTTCAATCTTATACAACACAAAGTAAATATAAGTTGTAGCTTGTTACCTAGATGTTGCATGAGTCATAACCATATAACCAAGAGGGTTATGGCAAATTAGTCAACTCTCCATTATCTTCATTGTAACATTTCATCTTTCCATTGTTCGTCAGCATCTGCGCTGTTACAGTCATATTTTGGCATTTCAGAAACCGAACTTTTGTGTTTTTTCTTCAATTTTTCTATCTCTTTGTAAGCTTTCTCCTTCTCTTGTTCAGCCTGCCTTGTGCGCGCCTGCATATTTTGAATGTATTATTGTTGGTTGAATAAAACATATGCATAAAAAAAGGTATGCGATACTAAGCAAACTGGTCTTTTATTAATGACGAAGGAAATTAAGTCCTTAGAAACATCAAAACTCTCTAAACTCTATTTATGATAAAAGGTAGCTTGCACTCCTAGAGAAAAACTATCTATTAAATAAAACCAAAGATTTTCAATGCGTATATTATATTTGGGCCGTAGCAGAATTTACAATTACAATAAGGTACGAAAAAAAACAGAAACTGTGGGGAAAGAACTTTCTGGGCCAACCCAACCTGACCCAATACCGAGAAAGTACCCATTTTGACCTGTTCCAAAGCAATAACTATGGTCCGTAAAAAAAACAGCTATGCATAAACATCATATATAAAACTATGTTCATGTTGAAGAGATAATAAAAAAAAACAAATAGGGAACAGAATAATACCTCAGCAGCAGCAACAGCTTCTTCAGCTTCTTTAAGTCTGACAAGTAGTTCACCAGCAGCCACCACAGCTTCATCAGTATCTCGTAATTGGGCTTTAAGGCCGTTACTCTCATCCCTATAATAACGCCTCTCTTTCTCCTTTTCTGCCTTCAAAATTGAAATTTCAGCTGCAAGTGCATTAATAAACTTAGATTCAGCCCCTTTAACACCAGCTTTAGCAGCTGCTTCTTTTACATCAATAATTCCATCCTCAATTCTTCGTTGTGTTGTTAGAAGATTAATATGTTTTTCCTCTAAATCAGCATATTGTTCAAGCATTCTTGCATGCCCTTCCATGGTCATTTGCATTGCATCCTTCAATTCTTTGGCACATTTTCTTTCAATCTCAAGTTCATGCTTTTGTTTTTCAACTAGACTGCGGCTTTCTTGTAGCTTAAGTTCCAAATCTTCTACGACAGAGACCCATTTGCTTTCTGCTTCGACTCTTTGATCAGCGGATTCTTGTACTGAGCTTATTGGTGGACCCAAACTCGGGTCAGATTGATGGGTTATTTGCAAGGCATTACTACTTTTAGATGAAGAGTCCATATAAAACTGAAGTTGAATTTTCAGATCTTGAATTTCTTCTAACAATACATCCCTTTCCCCCAAATCAAAGAAGTTTTGGTATTGCTCTAATTCATCTTGAAATCTTTTAAACTCTATCTCTGTCCTTAAATCTTCTGGGTGGTTCTCATAATTCTCCTTCAAAATCTGTATAAATAGACAATTTACACCTGTTTACTTATGTGGACGTTTTGGATTGTAGGTCACCTAAAGTTTAGTTGTAAAGCATAAAACCTCCTGAACATTTTACTTAAAGAGTTTGGGTTATGAACATAATTGTTATTTAATATTATTTATTCTTTTCCAAAGTGGATCATAAACTAAGCTGCTAAGCCAGGCCTGCCAATCAAAAAACCAAAAACGATCCGCTTCAACCTGTTTTAACTACAAAACCTGGTGGCTAGTCATTTTTTACACCTCTAGTCATATACTAACAGATTAAAACATAACAACGTTTACAGTCAAGACGAAAAAAGAATCCATACCTTATTCTCGTTTCTTAAAGAAACCAATTCATTCGCCTTGAACTCCTCGGCAGACAAAATACCATCCATCAAGCTCTCAAGACGAGCAATTTTATCTTCCTGAATTTGCCCTATAACTAAATTGCACTCTCGTTCATGTTTGTATTGTTGCAACTGGTGTAAAAAGAAGTGATTTTAATTTACAAATGTAAAAAATCAATTTTATATCAATGTTTTGGATTTAGATATAGAAACAGACATACCAAACGATTAAGTTGGTTTATTTCCGAGTATTGTCTAGTGCAGAGGTCTTCTAATGCCATCTCTCTCCTTATAGCTCCTGCCAACACCTTTTCAACTGCCTGCAGAATAATAAAATGTTAACCAAGAATATGAACAGAGATATCAGAGGTGGTCATCTCAACCCATTTACTTTATGAATAAGTCGATTTGGGCTATGGTCTATCTTAAATATGGCAAACAAGTAAAAATGATAATAATAACTTAAAAGCACCCTGGTCGAAAGTTGTCCGAGCTGTATTTTTATTGCATAACCTCGTAAATTATTTATTACTGAAAAAGTATACGTTTCATCATCATAATTGGTTACAGATTTACTAGGGAAAAGCTGTTTCAGGCCAAAACAACCATGCCCAAGCTATACAAAAGGCCGATTGACAGAAATGCTGATTAAGCAATTCCTCCCATCCCGATAAAGGGAGACACCCATGATTTGATAGTTCCATTTGCTATGCCCTTTTAGCCTGTTATCCAACACAGCACTGCCTACCCATTTTGCCACCTCAAAAAATAGTAAACAAACATAACCAAAACTTTGCATTAAGAAAAATGCATACTTTGGGAACCAATAGCTTATTTTTATCAGCTGGTTGTGACCCACCAACAGGAACCAACTGCATGTTTGAACAATCATTTTCATCTTTTACTTCTTGAGAGCTAGTACACTTGCAGTTTCTGCACAAATACACAACAGGCTTTTCTCCTCCTAACTCATTCCCTTGAAGACCAGCTTGCACGCCAACATCTTTTTTAACCAACAATGGATTACTGTCTAGCGGTTTGTATGAAAACCTGAATGAAGTTTGTGTAAAAGCAGAACCGTCTTTATGCTTATTAATTACTTCAAGACCATGGTGGAGACTGGCAGACAGACAGTCATTAAAGGATTTAGGACCAGATTTTTCCAAATGGTCTTTCTGAGAAGCAGTTAACATTGACGAAGTCCTTAAACTTTTCCTGCTGCTATTATCAGGTATAGGTGAAGCACTCAAAGTTGGTGACTTGAGGACTGGGGATGCTTCAGATGACACTTGGGGTAAATTAGCAATAACACAATCCTCTAAACCATTTTGACTAGAAGCATCCTTTATAGAATCTTTATTTTCTTCATTGGTTTCAAGATATGGAACAGCTGTCTGTTCAAGATTGCCATTTTGATCAGATATATCTTCTTGCATACTAACATCTGTGTCTTCAGAATCTTTGCGGTCAAGAACTTGTTCACTTTCTTCAACTATTTCCATTTCTGTGTCCCCGTCATCATCTACATGAGGTAGAACCATTGGATGATTGAGGCTGAATTTCAAAAGATTTATGCTTCTTCTAGCATTCCACCCTGTGGAGTAGCCGGTGCTTGGGTCAACTTGGTTTTCAGTTGACTTCATTCGTTGTAATTCATCCTGTCAATCATTGGCCCACAAAAGTTAGCAGCTGAAGCACATAAAACAAAAACCTTCAATTTAAAGAAAAATGCACCTTCAGTTGGCGTATCACTTCACGCAACGTATTGACATCATTCTGCATTTTTTTGTTAACAATTGCTTTGTTCTTGATAGCCTTGGCACGCTGGGCAAATCGTAATGTACTAAACGTCTCATGCTTACAACTGAATCATAGATTTTCCATTCATGTTAGAAAAATGGAAGAAATCAGAAAGAAAGCAGTTTGGGGCAAAATGGGTGGATCCAACAGGCTGGGTAACAGGTCAAAAAGGGTAATTTTGAAGGGGGTCCAGTGGGTTCAAGTTGACATAAAACTTTTCACCTAGTATGGCAAATATGATTATGAAAATTATAATATTCAAATAATAATCTATGTAATTGTATAAAAATACTAGGATTTTTTGTGCATTAAATATACACCTTAGCCAACTTTTGACTGGTCAACCCATTTGTTACCTTTTTTGTTCTCTTCTTTTACCATTTTTGATCCATTACAGGAGAAAACAACATAACTCGATACAACCTATTTACAAGGAAATGGGTTGAACTTGGCACCTTCAATCGTATCATTACCTTTGAGAGGGAGAAATGGCACAAATCATAGCCAGTTTTGCATTTCCACCAAGAGATTCCTGCAACAAAAATGTCAATTTAGAATCTCTGTAGGGAATGTGCCTTTGCTTTCCGGTTTGTGAGACTTCAGCTAAAATGTTTATCAAGTTTCTGCGGATCGAAAAACAAAAAGAAAAGAAAATTATAAATTCAATCAAATCAATATTAGAAAATACATTTTAATATGTAACCAAATGAATTGACTTACCCCAGCTGTGAAAGGGAACGATTAATATTACCAGCTTCTTTCAAACGCTCTCCAGCTGCACCAGTTAACTTCTGTCTTTCTGACCCGGCAAGGTCAACAAGATTCATTCGACTCGTTTTAAAGCATCTCAGACCATCTACACTCTAGAAATGGAAATCTAAGATTATGGCCATCCGTATGCAAATAAATAATTTGAGTACAATAATATATATTAGCCTATGTTATTATCAATAAAAGACAAGCAAAGTAACTTGAACATGTAGCCTCTATACCTAGGATCTCATTACCTTGCAACTTGACTCCACAACACATGTAAAAACACTGTGTGAGCGAGAACTCTCAGAGTTTAAACTTGTTGATCCAGTCCTCCGATATGATAAACCCTGCACATTTATTAAAAATCAACAAATAATATCATCCAAGAGTATACTTTCTTAATCTCATAATAAATGGGAATATCCTACATTCCTACTCAACAAATAGTTTGATACCTTTGTTCAACTATTAGTCAAATTCTTGTTTAGAATTATCAATGATATTACCAAGAGCGTACTTTCTAAATCTCATATTAATGGCAATGTCTTGCTTACAAAAAACTTGAGACATTTGTCTGATTATTAATCAAATGCATGAGACACCCTTGATAAAACACATGAACCTCATGGGCCAATTTAATACCTTTTTGAGGAGCTGAGTCAAGTCTTTCATGCTGCAAATAGTCTCCTCTGTCAAATTTTCAACATAAACCCCAGTTTTGGCATCCTCTCTTAGATGAAGATTTCTTTGAGATGGATTCAGCAAGTCAGTGATTTGTTCATTATAGATCTGTATATGATATGTTTTGGTATCAATATAACAGTGACAACATAAAGTTCATTTTTTGATAATTAAAGATCATGTTACCTCAAGAAAAGAACAGCGACACTGATACATAAGTTGTTGGTCAACATGCTTATTTTGCTCCTATAAGAAATAAGCAAACCACAAGTAAAATTCATGAGACAAATTCACACTGACATACTTTCTTATATACAACCTGTCAAAAAAATTCAAAACTGAAACTATGAGAAATACGACATAAAAAAGACACCTCATTTATGCGGGAAAATAATCTTGCAAAAACACGAGGGGTCAATCCTTGATCATTACTATTTGAGGTCTCTTCTAACAATGTATTGGCTGGTCCCCATATCGTGTAGGTCTTTCCACTCCCAGTCTAGGCAAATCAAATCAATAGTATCAAATTAACATATATAGCAACAAAACCATATAACAATTGGTGATAAAAGTGTGCTTATCTGCAACAAGACAAAATAATACCTGCCCATATGCAAATATTGAACTGTTAAATCCAGCAAGACAGTTTTCAACGAGAGGAGCTCCCACAACCTCAAATATATCAATCTGAAAGACAAAATGAAGCAACAAACATTGAAAAACAATGTAAACAAATCATAAAAAATCTGAAACACTAAATTGAAAGCAAAAAAGAATCTACTTGCCTGAGTTGATTTTCCATCTGCTACATGATCAAAAGTAAATTGGTGCCCAACCATTGACAACGATTCACCAGAAATCTTCTGAACTATAGTTTCCCCTTCTTCATTATTATTCAACGGACGCATTCTCACTATAACCTAATAAAAACCATCACACCACATCAAAACAACATGTTTTAGGAAAAAACAATTCTACATTTTAGGTAAGTAGATGTGCATTTGAACTAAAGAAATTGCAATATCCAGTCAAATAATCAGTTTAATTTCAGCAATAACACCCTCACAATATTGAATATTATCAAGATCATAACGCCCTATTCATGTACTAATTCAAACCTTCAGCTAATAATCATATTTAACCTTTTCCACCAAACCCAAATAACTAGGGTTCTAACTTTGAACAACTCACGTACCTTAACCCCCGAATCAGTAGATCCACCACCAGTGCCATCATTCTCCGGATGAAATTCAGCCCCAATCTTCCGTTTCAGAGGGTTGGAAGAAGGGGGTTTAGGCGGGAGCGGCGATTTCAGTTTACTCGCACCGTACGGAGAGGGCTTTGGATCTGGAAGAGCGTTTTCCGACGGAGGAGCGTTTTCTTTGCTCGATTTGTGCTTCCGATTAGACGATCGATTCTGCTTCATCGAACTAGGGTTTACTGATGGAGTATCAGAAGATTGTTCTCGCAAAATGGGGCTTCTTGATTGCATAAAATGCTTCATCTTTCGAACCCTAGGCCAGTGAATCGTGTGTGTGTGTGTGTGTGATGGAGAGAGAGATGTAGCCGTTGGAAGATGAAGATGAATTTTAAAATTGAAGTGGGGACGAATGAGCTTCTTGAAATTGAAATCTACGTTGGAAAAAATTATGTTTTAATAATTTTGTCATTGTATGCTTTTATGTATGCAGATAATATTAATTTGAACTTAAATATTTGAGTAAATTACAAATTGTATCGTTTATTAATACATAAAATTAAACTTGTGTCTTTTAGTTTCAATAATTACACCGTACGTTTTTTTTAATAAAAATTGCACACATTATCCTTTATACTAATCACTGTTAAAATTTACGGTTAAATCAGACATGTACCTCTCATTTGAGGGATATTTATGTATTTTACTTGCCCGCAACAAGTCAAAAATAATTTACATCGCTTCATTCCCGTTGCCTTCATTTTAAGTGTTAGAGTTGGATGTCTGAAACTTTCGGATAGTAAAAATCATTATCTGTATTTGTATCTGTATTTGTAATTTTGGATATTTGAAGTTCAGATATATGAAATTTTGGATACAGATATAGATAGTGATTCGGGTATCCGAACTTCTTTTCCTTTTTATTTTTGCAATAATTAAATATATGTTATTATAAAAATAATGTAAAAACAATACACATAAAAAAGTCCTAATATACACTAATAAGTCCCAACATAAAAAAATGTTTAATACTTTAGGAAATAAAAAAATATTTTTTAGTTTTAGGATAATTTAAATTATTTTAGAAATACCTTTTATTATTTTTTTAAAGTGTTAAACGCTTTTTTAATTTTGGCTGGGACATGTTAGTGTATATTGAGACTTTTTTAATATGTCTTGTTTCTATATAGTTTTTATAATAACATATATCTAATTATTAAAAAAAAAATCGGATATGTGAATCGTTATCCGTATCCAATACTGAATTTTAGATATCCGAAACTTCAAATACGAATATGGATAGTTATTTCTACTATCTTAAAATTTAATATATTCAACTTTCAACACCCTAACATGTAGGCGACATGAATCAAGCGACATAAAAATGTATTTGACTCATTGTAGACTTGTAATATAAATAAACGTCCCTCATAAAAGTGACACATGACTGACTTAACTGTGAATTTGGATGAAGGTTAATTTAAAAGACGATACAAGTGTATATAACTATCAAAAAATGACATTCCATGTAATTATTAAACTAAAGTGCATAACATATAATTTTATATATAAATAAATGACACAATTTATAATTTACTTTATTTATTTTCATATTAAAATTATTTAATTAAGTTATAGTTTGTTTATAATACAACAGGTGGAAGAACATAAGGTAGTGAATATTGCAGACCTTGATGGCAATTCAAAGAAATAGGAACCTCAAAAGGTTAATGGTTTAAATTTGTTTATGTTTATTTTAAGGTTTTTAATTAACTGTATTATGCTCTATTACATATTTGAATTCAAGTTGATGTTGAAAAGTGTTGGATTATTTGTTGTCGTGCAATGTTTAGTCTCTACAAATTTTATCTTCATCGTGAATTTATGAGAAGGTATTATTTATATTTTTCTATTGTTTTTCATAAACTTTATTTTAAATTTTACATTTGTTTGTAATGATCGTTTGTTTGAAGCCCAGGCTAGAATATTTGAAAATAATAATAAAAAAACTCAAGAGAGTTGCTAAATGGAAATGAAGTGAGATAATTAAGCTAGATGGTCCGGGTAACAAAGACAGAAAAAATATACCAGAAAACACCACCACATATTAAGCTAAAAAGACAAAAATTGATAATTAAATTTCCTCAGATGCCAGTGCAAAAACAAAACAGACATTGTGTAGTTTATATTTATTTTTTAATAATAAGACTTTTATCTTGTTTTAGAGGTCTATGCATGTTAAATTATAGTATAATAAAAGTTATAGTTTATTTTAGGGAAAATGTCACAAAATAATAACCAAGTTTCAAAAGTGTTCTAATTTAGTCACTCATGCATATTTTTCTTAAAATGGACCTTCAAACAATCAAATCGAGTCATTACCAAATTTTATTATGACAAGAAAGTAATGATGAAAAAGATATGAGAGTTAGAATTTTCAATATATAAAATTATATTAAAAAATAAAAAACATGTTAATTATGAAAAAAATAAAAAAAGTGCCTAAAATTTACGTCAACATTCTATATCAGCATCAAAAGATAGAAAAAATATTTTCTAACTGAATCCAAAAGTATAACATGCTAAAAATATGTTATGACTTTTAATTTGTATAAAATATAAAAATGAATGATCTGATTGAAACACTTTTAAAACTTGAGTTACTTAATTGGAACACTTTTAAAAATTAGTTACTATTTTACAGAGTTAACCCTTTATTTTACAAGCATATCTCATGCAATGATAATAAAACATTCTTTATTAAATATGTTATGGTTTTTTATATGTGTGTGTATGTAAATTACATTACTCTATTATTATTGTAGATGGAAATGAACAGTAACCATCCCTATTTCATGCAACAAATACAACTTTATTACGTAGATCAACTAGTTTAGAAGGAGACACTTTATGAATTTCCAAAATGAAGGTTATGTTTTGGAGTCTCACTAGGTGCAATATGCTCCTAGTGAGCCAAGGGTTTTACCACAGTAGGCCTTTAGGTGGTGGTTTCCCTTGGAATGATGGGTGAGCTTGATCATCAGCGTTGTTTGTGTTCGCAGGCGTGGGTGGCCTTTCGTCATTGGGTTTACCCGGGTGACCGGGCTTAAAAATTATTCATTGGCCGTTAAAAAATAAATTGTCAGAGGTAAAAAAGAAAAAGAGAAGGTCCAACTCACCATAGAAAGACTAGAGAGTCAGGGGAAGGCTCAACAGTTCGGGTTATGTTTTTCTATTTTTGGTGGAAGTTCAGTTCGATGCAACTAGCTTTTGCTTGGGTTGCCTAATTGCATATGCTTTCTTGGGTTAAAATTTGTTTTGAAGCACTAATATCTTTGATTAGGTTTCAATTATTAATCCTATATTCATGGAATGATCTTCCATAGTAGTAGATTCTGTAGGTTATTTTAGCACAAAGATAGTAAATTCTACCGGTGATCCAATTGAAATCTTTTGTATAATCTGTATTTTAAGAATTTATTTCATGTTCTTGAATTGCTTAGGTCAATGGTTAATCATCGTTTTAAAAACGACTCCTATTGATAGGGTTAGAGAGAAAAACGGAGAAACTAATGAGAGAGGAGAGACTCTTAATTTTCTGGATGATCTCCAGGAACCGAATGCATTAGTTTAAATCAAAAGCAAATTACCAAGTTCACCAAATAACCCACAAAAATAAAGAAAAGCCATAATAGTCCCTGGCCCAAACAATAATGAAAATAAAAACATAAAATACGGATGCGAACGTATCAAGACTTCCCCCTTAGCCACTTTTGTCCTCAAGAGTGAGCTCGCTGAAATCCGGAAAACGCAACTTTAGCTCATCTAAAAACTCCCACGTAGCATCGTGAGTGGTTTGGTCCTTCCAGTGCACGAGTACTTTCATCACCGCCTTATTACCTCTTTTAACCAACTTCCTGTCCAACACAGCCGACGGGTGAAGATTAAACCGAGCTTCCACCGGTAAGGGAACAATCTTTTCTGGAGGTCCGCACGGTCCCTTGAGCAATGACACGTGAAAGACCGGATGAATGTGAGCTTCTCCCGGTAGATCGAGCCGATAAGCAACCGCTCCAACCTTTTCTATGATCAAAAACAGCCCAAAATACTTGGGAGTGAGTTTTGAATGCTTGTGTACCCGTAACGAATTTTGCATATGCGGCTGGAGCTTGAGGTATACCCACTGACCCGGTTCAAACACTCTTTCTGACCTCTTTTTGTCTGCTTGCTGTTTCATACGGTTTTGAGCCTTCAAAAGTGACTGTCTAAGTACCCCGATGGCTGCCTCCCGATCTCGCATCACCTCATCAATTTCACTATCAGTCGCATCCCTCGGGATGTAAGGTATATGCAGCGGGGGTCGATACCCGTACAAGGCTTCGAATGGGGTACGGCCCAAAGAGGAATGAAACGAGGTATTGTACCACCATTCAGCCGTCGCTACCCACTTGACCCATGTGTGAGGTCGCTCCATCACCATGCATCGTAAATACCCCTCTAAACACCGGTTTACCACCTCTGTTTGGCCGTCAGTTTGAGGGTGGTACGCCGTTGACAACTTCGCCTCGATGCCCTGAAGATGCAAAAACTCCGTCCAAAAAGAACTCAAAAAGATCGAGTCTCGATCGGAGACGATAGAACTGGGGCACCCATGCAACTTGTACACGTTGTCAAAAAAAACTTGGGCAACATCCTTTGCTGAATAAGGGTGACCCAATAACATAAAGTGCCCGTATTTCGTGAGACGATCCACTACCACAAAGACGGTGTCTTTGCCCTTAACCCTTGGCAACCCCCCGATAAAATCCATCGATATGTCCGAAAAAATCATCTCCGGTATCGGTAACGGCTGCATCAACCCCGGCGAAGCCACGTTTTCGGTTTTAGCCCGCATGCACACGTCACAATTACGTACTACTCGTCTCACCACCTTGTTAATTCCTTTCCAAAAAAACAGCCCTTTCACCCGTTGCACCGTAGCTCGCACCCCCGAATGCCCCCTACCGGTGATTCATGGCATATTTTTACCATTTCCTCACGTAGGGCGACGTCATTACCAACTACCATACGGTTCTCGCGCGACAACCACTTACCGTTCCACCTGTACTTCGCATGACCCTCTCCCGCCGTGACCTTACTTACCAATTGTTGAAGATCAGTATCATTTTTTTGGCTTTCAATTATTTTGTTCAGCAAGAGCGGCTCTAGTTGCGATACAGCTGTGACAAATAACTCCGACCCTTGCACCCGTGACAGCGCATCGGCTACCACATTTTCTCGCCCCCTTTTATACTCAATGGAGTAATCGTATCCCATAAGTTTCGCTAGCCATTTATGTTGTAGAGGGGTAGTCACCTTTTGAGTGAGTAGGTGTTTAAGAGATTTTTGATCCGTACAAATGACAAATGGGCTGTTAATAAGGTAATAGTGCCACTGTTTCACCGCCAACATGATAGCCAATAACTCCTTCTCATAAACCGAAAGCGTGTTCTGCCTTGGCGACAAAGCCCGGGATAAAAAAGAGACCGGGTGTCGGTCTTGCATCAAGACCGCCCCTATCCCTCCTGCCGATGCATCGGTTTCGATTACAAACTGTTTGGTGGGATCGGGTAAGGTTAAAACCGGGGCCGAAGTAAGTGCACTCTTGAGACGATCGAAAGCATCTTGTGCTTCCGCTCCCCACTTAAACGCGTCTTTTTTCAACAAGTCGGTGAGTGGCCGTGCGATCATGCCGAATGAACGTATGAATCGTCGGTAGTACCCGGCTAAGCCCAAAAACCCTCTAAGTTGTTTGACTGTTTTCGGAGTTGGCCATTGTTGCACCGCTTCAATTTTTTTCGGATCTGTGCTCACCCCTTCTTTCGCTATAATGTGACCCAAGTATTCGATTGCTCGGCCCCCAAATACACACTTCGACTCTTTGGCAAACAGTTTGTTGGCTTGCATTATTGTGAGGACCTGTTCCAAGTGCTGCCGGTGATCCTCCTCACTTCGGCTATAGACGAGGATATCGTCAAAGAAAACCAGCACTCCCTTCCGAAGCAGGGGTTTAAATACGTGGTTCATGAGGGCTTGAAACGTTGCGGGAGCGTTAGTCAAGCCAAAGGGCATGACGAGGAATTCATAGTGCCCCTCGTGTGTACGAAATGCCGTTTTCGGTACGTCCT
>BJCM01155457.1:0-12258 GCA_018326385.1 Flaveria bidentis | reverse complement strand
AATAGTCGCTAGCATATCGAATTGGTAGTTAGGTTTTCATCAAAGTGCTCATTGTTAGACTCGTTTGTGCTCGTGTTCCAAATTGTTAAACAACTTATTAGATAGTTAAAGCAAGTAGTTTTCAAATCATATTGAATCCGAAGACTAGGGTTGGTTGCTTCTTTCTCATTATTGTTAATCACTTTAATTTCAACTTCGCTTTTTGTTAAGTAATTCATTTTTAATTTAGTAATTTTATTCTCAGTAATCTGTTTCTTTTCAATTAAAAATAAATAAATAAAAAAAACTCCCAAAGTATCGGTTTTATTTTATTGCTTAGTTTAATTTAGTTAACAATTGATCTTCCACACGCTCCTTAGATTCGATACCCTATTTACCCTTTACTAAAGGTATTTAGGTTTTATTTGATTGTACCTTCGACTGCGATCAACTAGTACAATTGTCAATAGTTGATGGTTATACTTGATGAAAATTATTAGTTGTATTGATAGGAAAATTTCAACAGTAACTCTAGCTATCATCAGTAACTTAATCATCGGTAATCACAAAGGTGATCGATCTGTACTTGATGTTAACACCTAGTTGCTGCTAAGGACAAGTTGCTAATGATTAATCGCTTGTTGTCGATTATATTTGTTGTTGATGGATCAAGTTGTTGTTGATCTCAATCACCATTCATGATTAATAGCAACTTACCACTAATAATCAAGTCATAATGAAGATCAATCAATTTCACATAGTTTTTCATTCATCAAACAGATTTTATAGCAACTTCTAGCAAGTGTCTAGGTAATCAAGTGTTATCCCTTGGATCCCATTAGGCCGTTTCCTAGAACCTAGCCAAGGGGGCATTCCATGGTTTATGGGCTACGACCCTCAAAACCTTAGAGGTTCTTTAATGCCTAAAGTCATAATAGTCTTTATAAGTATGTATTCTACATTCTTAACTTGTGTCAATGTTTACCCTATTTCTCATTTGACATTAAGAAAATCCAATTATATTAAAGTAAATTTGATTGCATTGAAATCACCATCAAGTTTTCTGATAAATAAACTAATAACATATCGATCACCTATTAAAAGTATTATTCATTGATACACGTGGTTATGAAAATAAAATTAATCATTTATAGATTTTAACACTTTGAAACTTTACAAACACCCAATTCAATAGAAAACATATGAAATAACATACATGTAAATTTGATTAGTTTCTTTTTTAACAGCAAACACATACCAAATAATCCTACTCCTAAATCTATATTAATGTCCACTATAAGACTCGAAACCTGTCATCACAAGAAATGACACCACTATGTACACAACCGGATACCATTAGGCCACTAGCCCTTTGGTATCAAATTTTATAAGTTATTAGTTTTCTTTAGAACGTCAAGTCCCACATCCTTTAATCCAAATTTAAAATCAAAATTTTATGTTCATTATGATACTTGAATCAACAACTTATGTGACACCTTTTAATACATACACATTATAAACACTAGACCACATGCCCGTTGATGAGTAGTTATTAGTTTAGTGCTCAAAAGTTAAAAAGCAACATCAACCAAACATCTCTTCCTAATTATAAATTAAGCCTCATTTCTTTACTTCGCTTCCCAAAGGTTGAGTTGCGTGTGCGGTTGAATTATGAAGGTTATACATGTTGCTACCACTACTAAGCTAATATGTGTATAATTTAAATTTACGACAATTTAGTTGGTGAGTACACCACTATACTACCAAGCTAATACGTGTATATGTCATAATGTTTTATTTGGTAGTGTTCTTTAAATTATCAATTATACAATGTTAATATCCAAGAAAAACATGTCTTACCTATCATCAAATCTATACGGCTTAGATAAATGTAATTCCTTAAAAGATATGCTTCCAGCCATATATGATATATAATTATAGTATACCATTCGGATTATTTATTATTAGAATTGACAACAAAGATTCTTTATATTATTTGGAAATATGATTAGAATAGGTCCAAACTATACATCCAAGTTTCCTATTTTTTTATTTCTATGGCCCAACTTTTTTAGCTGTCTTATTTTATATAAATTCAGAGTTTATGGTTACGTAAATATTGTTATTCAGACTGCAGTAAACACAAATTATTGTAGTTTAATATTATTTTAGACTTTTAGTATAACTTTGTTCTACAGCAAACGTAAGTTCGTTTGTACGTGATGCATCAGTCCAAAACATCAATATAATGATAAATCTAATACATTAAAGTGTGTGATATATGAAAAATATTAATTTTGGCGCACATTCTTTTTATTTGTAACATACAAAAATCATTATATTTTAATATAAGAAACTTAAAATTCTCTCCACTTTTTATGATCGATGGCAAATCTCAGAAATTAATAAATTGCTAATTACATGGCATGTGTAACTTGAACCTTATGTAAAATTTAACATTTATTGTAATTATATGTATCTGGAGTTTAATAAATTAAAGACAAACAAAAATAAAATTATCGATCAATATTATTACTACTAGCTTTGTTTTTCTTATAGATAACCAACAATAAAAATATTATAAAAGTAAAAAGAATAACCGGTTACATTTGTTTCATCAATTTCACACAATACATAAAGTAGAAAATTTGTACATGTTTATTACATTTAAAAATTATGATTAAACACCCTATATAGATTATAATACATATAAAAGTTTTTATGCATTTTAATAGAACTAACTACACTTCAACACACATGATCGACATTCTTCCGAGCCAACTAGTAAACATTAATAATTGGTATTGGTGGCAGAGTTGAAGCTTAATTTTGGCAAAAGGAAAATAAACAAATAAATATTCTAACTCTCGCAAACAAAAAAAAAAAACTTATTTCACAAATGTATAACAGACTATTGAAGCTTAATTTTTAATAGGAAATGTACGATACTGTTTTGAAAAATATGTTTTATATTAATTAGGCTTATTTATTCATTTGTAAAGCTCACCCCAATTCCATCAAGAAAAAAATCATTGTTGAGAAATCTCACTCGCTTCACTCTAAGAATTTTGTTTAAAGTGAGACTTGAACCCATGATCTCTTTTATTTAATATACATGTGTAACTCATATTAACCAGTTAAATTAAGAATCATTGGTATATATTAGGTTGTTTTATCTAACCCATTTAACTAAATGGGTTATGTCAAGATTTAATTAATTAAGTTGTCATATATGGGTTGTATTTAAATGAAACACGTTAATTCGTAAATCAGTTAAAATAACAAAAAGATATTTCTATAATTCATCCCACCTATCAGCATCTTGACTGCATCTTATTTAAACCCAATAACCGGCATGTCTACTATTAATAGATTACATAGATTGTATAACGCCTATTATAAAATTGAATCGGGTTAAAATTGATATATTTTCACATGGTTCAATATAGGGGCCAAATATACCCATACAATCTGAAATTCGATCCCACGTCACCTCCAACAACCGCTTGAAACCATACAAAACCTCCATTGCAAACTTTAGGGCTGACGTCATCTACTGATAGGTGTCAACCGATCGCTTGAGTATAAAACGAAACGGCCTTGTAAGGTTATGGCAGAAGTCACGTTTATCCGTTTGAACGAATGTTAGGTGGGGGGTAAGCAACTATCTAGATCTTGTTTTAACTAATTTTATTTGGAGGTTCTTTGTTGTAACACTATATCAAACAATATTCGTCTTTAACATAAAGGTTCATATGCATCCACATCAACTGATTACGGTAGTATTGAAAGTACATATGAATTTTGAAGCTTGTGTTGAAGACGGCTATTTAACTTTTACAAACGACCATTTAATTTTTACGGAGAACAATCATAAAATAAGGGCAGATTTCATGTGTACCAACTTAACTATTGTAAATAAGGGCAGATTTCATGTGTACCAACTTAACTGATTTAAAAGCCATTTAACTTTTACAAACAAACATGTGAAATTATGCAAACTATTATTTGGATGTGAGATTAGACGACGATTTCGTGTAGTGTATTTCAATCATTTCAACCCCCAATCCATCAACCCGACATTATTTCCATAAATATTTAAAATGCCTTGATTGAGTCATTTGTCGTTTGGAGAATCTTATTTTTAAATTTAAATTATTAAAATAATAATACATAAAATGGATATAGAAAAGGGGCTATGATATTATATAAACGTAAATTAATATCAGAATCTTAGTTCTCTTACATTTCGTTGATAATATAGTAATAAGAACATGATGATTGATTATTTTATAACTCATAACATTATTTTACTAATTTTAGTGACATTTACATAACATATAACTGATTGAATAATAACATTTGGATTATGGATTGTATTTCGATTATTTATTGTATTAATATTTTCTAAAGTGGCTCATAGATAAAACTATTAATATATAATATGACCAAACCATCTCCTTAATTAGCAAGTGTTATAAGAGTGATCCATTTTTAACTAAAGTTTAATTATAAGTATAAGTACTGTATACAAAGTTTGCAATTGTTATATATTATGTGAATATTACACTCTTAGAAACTTGATGTGGGAGCATGGTGCATGCGGTCAACAATCTGCTTAGGAACAATATTATGAGGCTTGTATTTCAGTATTATTTTTCATGCTACTCCTGCTCCTGCTGCCGTCACAACATAAATTATTTTAATAATAAAAAACACTATTTAAAATCATAAATTATAAATCCACAATGACTCTAATAGAAAGACTTTTATATTTTACTATGTTTTATACGTTTGAAACACTTATCACCATTTACGAAATAAAAATTAAATCTTATATTGTTTTACGATTTTTTATATGAATTAGTTTTTCTCCCGCGCTATACACGGCAGAAATTTGGTTGTTTTTCTTTGGTGCTACGCAGTGTGACTCGGGTCATTATCTCATGTAACGGCGTAAACCCAAGACTGTTGGAAAATTGGAGGATGAAATTTCTCAAAATTAAAAGTAATAGAAAGCAATGACTTAACATAGTTTAAATAAAGTCAAAAAATTAAAAATAAAAAGAGAAAGAAAAAAGAAATAAAAAGAACAACGAAATTAATTTGAAAAAAAGGGCAAAAATTAAAGGGGAAAAAAGAAAAAACAAAGATAGGGTTTAAAGTTTAAACCAGTAAAAAAGAGACAACGGGACTTGAACCCGTGACATATGACTGTTTTGATTACTATGCTAAATAGCTACACTATATAACATTTGATTTGCCAACTTTATTGATTACTTGTCTAATATAGCTTCTTAGTAGAAGTACAAAACACTTATAAGTAACCTAAAAAATCTCTAATTTCAAGTAATATCTTTTAGAAAAAACCAATAGATTTATAACAGTCTTTAGGATAACATAGTAAAATGTATAAGCCTTTATTTTAAGAAACTTATCAAACAATATAATAACCCCAATTCGGCAATTCTTAATTACTTTTTTAGGAGATTTATCTTCTTTTTAACCACATATGTTGTGGTGGTTTACGTCTTTGGAGTTTGGACTCCATTAATATTTAAAGTGTTGATTTTATATCTGAATATGAGAATTAAAAAAAATTGTAATATTTAAGGAACAACCGAACATGTATATGGAAACCACAATGACATTTTACACGTGTTCTCATACGAACCCGACCCGACCCTGTAGAGTCAAAGGCATCCATGCATGTTCATGTAGAATTAAGTCAACTATATACGGTCCCATATTTCCTTAATTAGCTCCTAGTTTTATTTCATGTTTGCAATTTTACGTTCATTTGATGTTATGTAGTTAAGCAAGTATTTTAAATGGAAATAAACGTCTAGAAAATTGTTGCGATAGTTTAATCTTTCTTTAATATCCTTCGTATGTTCTACGGGTTGTTTTGCTAATACTAGATTTTATGATAATTTGTGTGATAGAACTTGTGGAAAGTTTGCATGTGTTATAATGTTATAAACATAACACAGGTATGATATATATACATATATACATGTGTGTAATGTCTCATGATATCATATATACACACGAATCTAAGTCATAATGCGCAATAAAATTAAAAACATCAATAATATGCTTATAAATGGAAAGAACATGCTAGAGAAATACACATACAAAACAGAAATCATAAAGATAAAGAAAATTCAACAATGGCATGTAGCCTTATTTAGTTTTTTCATACTACTATCACCAAGTGAAGTAGTATGCACTAGTACACTACACTCACGGTACGATATTTTTTTCTCATAAAAATAAATCATTCTTTTTAACATTTTGGTATCACAACGCCACAAGCTATAGCAACCTTCTTTGCATTAGGAGAGCTGATGTACTGCTTAAGGCTAGGGTTCTTTACATAACCACAATAACAAGGTTGTTGTGCTTTCAACTTGGTGCAACACTCCACGGATGGTTTTGCCCCACTCGAGAGGAAGCCTGCGCATGGCAGCAACTCTTGTGGGTTGCAAGTTGCGGCGGTGGTCTTCTGGACATTGTCCAGAAGCACCATCACCAAAGCACACAGTATAACAAAAGAAAATACTTTGTTCATCTTTTCCGAACAAACCAAAAAGTCAAAACTTAGAGTGAAAAGAAAATATGGTGATTTGTGGTTCTTTCATATGTATCACTTTGCAATTTATAGAGGTTTTGAACGAATTTTTTGGTTATGTAATTGTTTTGGTCATAAATTTGGGGAAACTCATTGAGTGTATGTGGCATAATTTGATTTCAAAGTTTATTGACTTGGTGTGATATTGAAATTATTGGTGTTTGATCACCCAGCATTGGTAGTACACTTCACTTTCGAGCTTTCTTTAGGGCAAAAATGGAAGTGACCGTACACCAAACTTTGACCCACTAAAGTCAACAGAATATAAACAAGTAAACTCCCAGCAATTGTCTAAACATTGATCGATATTGGATTTTTAGAAGATGGACCGGTTAGAGATAGTTTGTCACCTACCCTTCCTTTTACGAGTTTCAGAATACCACGGTCTCGACTGACAACTATTGACTAGCAATGGTTGTCGAGCTAAATGTTCTGTAAACGGGCCGAGATAGGGTGGACTCAGGCTCGGCTCGCTGAAAAATTGAGCCGAGCTGAGCCATCTCATTTATCTGTTATGAGCCCAAAATGTGAGTTTGGGCTCGGCTTTTTTATATACGAGTCGAGCTTACTTTGTTTTTTTAATAACTTTTGTTATTTTTCAAGAATATTCATATATATCTTACTAGACTAAAGACTCATGTGATACACGGATTCAATTATTAAAAATTGTTTTTAATTAAAAATATTCTTAAGTCAAAACATTATTGTTAATACTTTGTCTATCGATTTTTATGTTTAATTTTTTAAAATCATTTATATCTAATATTAGTAGTTTTTTCTTTATCAATATTTATAAGTCTAAATAATATATAATATGAAATGAAATTAACTTAGAGCATTTACAATAGCTTCTTCATCTTCATTCTCATATTTATATTAAAAATATTATTTTTTTGCTATCTTTTACAATTAAATAATATTTTTATCATTACATTTTCTTTCTCCTTCACTTTCAACCATTTTTAGAATATTAAAAAAATTATGAGGGGTTGTACCGTGATTCTTCATATATCCCTACATATGAGGAATCATGGTAAAACCCCCATAAATATTCTTTTTCATTCACTCACAACCATTAACAACCATCCCCCATAATATAAGGCACACACTAACATCGAAAATAGGAAACCCATTGTGAATGCTCTTATAAATAAGAACTTTGGGTAATAATCAAATTGTATTGAACATGAGAACATCTATAAACATCCGAAAAAAATTTGTATACAAAATTTGATGTTTTATTTGTAATTTTATCATCATCGTCTAAAATCATTAATTTTATTTCATGTCTACTTCTAACTCAAGATAATGTAACATATAGCTTAAATTGGTGTCAGGGACCAAACATGCAATGATTACAAAAGATTTTAGACTATCTTTGTGATTTTTAAAATTTGGGGACCAAACATGTAATTTTATTAAACCATATGGACCATTTATGCAATTTTCTCTTTTTGTTGAACAAAAACATAAATTAATTTCATGCTTACATCATTTAAAACTAAATCAAAGTTATATGTTTTCATAAACAAAAATATAAAATAGTCAAATTGATGTTAAAGAACCAAAATACCGTAAAGTTTTTATTGAAATCGAAATCAAATCCTTAAATCATACGGATTACTACTACTGTTGAACTTGAAATTAAAATCAAATCCTTTGCAATCGAGATTTATATACATGAGCATTGAATTAAGACTTTGAAGAAGAGTTGTTGTGATTTAAAACTTCCGGGTATTAATGATATTAAATAAATCAATGAAGGTGTAAAAGGATCGGTGAGTTGAACTTCAAACATAATGTGATTTGGGGTAAATCAAAACCATGATATGCTTATAAATTGAAAAGGATAAAAAATGGTTCATCTAGCCACTTGAAAATTGATATCATGATTTGGGAAAATCGAAACCTTGAATTGATTATTTGAGATCATTGATTTGATAATATATATATATATAAAACCGTTTAGGGATAGAAGACGTGTATAGTGTTTCTTTTCCTTTGCATGTGACGAGTGAATTTGGAAACCTTTAATTACTTCTTTGAATAAGTAAGAATCCAACATGTTTTAATTCAGAATTTTAGTGTAATACAACCTGTAAAAACTCATTATATTATTTGTTTGTTGGGATAGAGTCAACTTGTTCTTGGTTGAAAAAAAAAACAGTCAACTATAATTTGAAATTTTTTAAGGTTTTATTTTAAAATCATCACAATATCTTTTGTAATGAGTTTTTTCAAAGTATGATTAGTGGAAATTTAATTTAACAAAATGAGTGTTAAAAATATTTACCAAAATGATTTTTGTATTGAAAAGTTAATTTTTTTCCATAATATGAATGGATAGAAGTATTTCTGTTTTTACTAATGTTACTTAAGTAAAATTAAAAGGATAAAGTTTCAATAAAATAAAAATCAATTTAGTATCTCTCATGATTTTGAAAAATGATTTATGATTGTTTTTATCAAAGTTTTCTTTTTCAATAACATTTTCTCATACAAAAATATTAATACTCTTTTATCGGTACATTTTTAACGTATACTTTTTGAATACTTGTTCTTAAGTAGAAAATATATTTTTTATGAAACTGAATGATTTATGTAATTTTTAAAAAATAATGATATATATTAGATCATTTTTTAAACATAACTTTATATATGGTAATAATCACTTACACAAGCATGTACATAAAAGATAAAAATAAAATCATACACATACAACGTTAGTTTCGCGTTGCGAGCCGGCTCAATCTCGACATATGAAGCTCGGGCTCAAAACCATTTATTAAATGAATCGTAAAATAAGTTCGAGCTTGTTTAATTAAGCTTAATTAAAGTTTTTAGTGAGTTGGTCTCAAGTGGCTCACGAGACAAAGTGACTCGTTTCTCCCCTAATTGTTGTTGGAAGTCTATTAGCAACATACATGTCATCGGTAATTGAGGATTACATTTATAATTCGTAAAATAAAATATAAATAAATCATTACATTTTTTTTGTTTCCTTGTGATATTTATATAAAACATTTTAAAGAATGTATTTTTAAAAATAGTTTTTCTTATTATATCTCTTAAGCTACTTAAAAACATTTTTAACAAATACATATCGTGAAAAGATTAAAAAAAAATGTGTGTACTTTTGTGTGAAATTGAAACAAATTTATATTGGAAAAATTCAATTTTTCTATGTAAAAATACGATTTAAAATTAAGTCCGAGTCAATTAAAATAAATCAAAGTGTTTTAGAAAAACTTTTTGTTCTTAATTACGACATATGAACCAAATGGTTTTACAATTTTATTAACATTTGTGGAGTTGACTATTTTTAAATAATATTTTTTTAATGTGAATTAAATTTAATCAATAACATTATATTGAGAAAAAAACACCTCCTTAACCACCTATAATAGTAAATAAATATTCTATGCACTATTTAAGGAAAAAAACTCACTTTGTAATTATAGTAATAGTTAACTTTATTTAAATAAATTATAACTAATAATAAGGATAAATACATTTTTAGGGGGAAAATAAAATAATTGATGCGTAAGAAAACGACACGTGACACTAAAAATATTGTTTTATTAATAAGAATAGATACTTATAAATAAAAATAAAGTTGTACACGTGTCACCATTCTAGGCTATTTAATAGTTGATTTTCTAGCCTCTCTCTCGTCTTAAATAATAATAAACGTAAGAAAGAAATATTTTAACTTCAAATGTCAAATAAATATTCTTTAGTTAATAACTATCCATAATTAAAATTTTAAATATGTTAACTTCAAATTTTCAAATATGTGTAATATATGTGTTTATTCAATAAATATAATACACAATATTTAAGACATAACTTCGTATATTATTAAATATGTAACAGTAAATTTATTTAACCCGTGTATCACACGGGATTTTAACCTAGTATATATGTAAACAAAATATAATCTTTGATATCATTTATCTTAACTCTTTAAAACAACAATACAGTACAGCTATTTCATTAACTATGATTATGTATTTTTATTTTATTTTTTTAGTAAAAAATATCAAATTGGCCCTATGACGCGATATAATCTGTTTAAGATATGACATAAATTTGGGTTATGTTTTTGTAAAAACTACAATTTAGCCTTATATTTAAACAACCAAACGAGCGATCCCACGGGCCAGCTAATGATCAAGCCACGAACCAAGCCGACCTTGGCTTGGGCTCGGCTCATTTATAAATCGAGCCGATTTCGAGTGAGTCACAAGCTGCAAACTTTTTAAAAGCTTTACTGGTGGTAGAGGTGGGCATAAAAACTAGGTTCAGACCCAACCCAACGTATCCGACCCGGACCAGGGGTACGGGTAGTACCCGATGGGAGGCATACCCGGGTTGAACCCGACCCGACACCGGCCCGGTTTAAACCCGAGTTGAACTCGACCCGATATTAAACCCGGTATTGAACATTTACACAAAAAAGCCTGACTGGACCCAATTCGGTTTTAATCCGGTTTTGGGTATGGCCCGTTACCCGGTTTGTCCTCTTCTAACTGTTGGTACCTGGGTGTTTGGAAAAGGTGACCCTTCCTAGAAGATTGAGGGGTCAAGACAATAAGTTCCATAACGAATAAATTTATTGTATACATTTAAAATTAGGATTTAATGGGTGTATAAATTTGTAGCTTTGAAAAAAAGGTGTTGGTCTTGGTTTTTCTCATGTTAGATTCTTTGTCAATTTGGTGTTTCGAAAATCTACTATATAATCGTTGTATAAACAGGACAATGTATCGAAGTATAATTGTATTATAATAATGACTAAAAGATAATATGAAAAGATTATTATTTTACATAACCCATACACAAGTGTGTATATTTTTAAGAGACTACTTACAAGTTTACGTGTTGTTAGAGGTATCAATTTCGATCTCTCGTAACTAAGTTGACTTGTACGTGATGTATGTTTGTATTTTATTTCTTACACATCAAACAAGTAAATTATATATATATATATATATATATACATATATATACATATATATATATAGATATATATATATATATACACATATATACATATATATATATATATATATAATATATATACATATAAACAAACAAACAAACCCAGTATATCCCACTCGAGAGCAGGGTCTGGGGAGGGTAGATGTAGGCGAGTCTTACCTCTATCTTGTTAGGTAGAGAGACCACTTCCAAAGAGACCCCCGACTTGATAGCAAAGGCAATAGCAGTAACAAACCATCATAGAATAAATCATACAGCACATAGCCATACAACATACAGAGGTATAACAGGTAATGAATACGGAAAAGAAAAAGAAAAAGCATACATCAGGGGAGCAGCAAGAATCACCTATAAAGGGCAGATGTGGAGTACGTACACATCAGGCCCCGCAACAAGATTTCAACTACCCTTTCTGCCTATAGATCCCACTAAAAGTCCTTAAATTTAATTCTACGCCTCCACTCACTCCTATCCTCGATCATGTGCTCAGAGAGGTGCAGATGTACCATATCTCGCCTAGTTACCTCGTCCCAAGTCAACCTAGGTCTTCCTCTACTCCTCCCACCCTCTAAGATGATGTTCTCTACTGCTCTAACTGGTGCCGCCATTGGTCTCCTCCTGACATGCCCAAACCATCTTAA
>BJCM01155455.1:0-14544 GCA_018326385.1 Flaveria bidentis | reverse complement strand
CTTCCGAAGTATAAGTGGCTTCGGAAGTACTTACTCTTCCGAAGCCATTTAACCTTCGGAAGACACTGCTATGACCAGTGGACACAAGTATGGTCTCTGACACTCCGCTGCAGACTTCTGATACAGCATGGCTTCTTCCAAAAGAGCCATGTTGTTGACCATACTTTATTCCATTGTTTACCTTTTTATGATAGTACATGTTACCAGCTTTAGTTGGTGACAAAAGGTAAGTCAGGGATATGTCCTGCCTACCATATCTCAGATAATATTTTATCTGAGATACCTTAAACTATAGTCTTGTAGTATAGGCTTTAGCTAAGGAATCCCAGCTGGTATCAAAGTATATCCAGTTGTAGGTAGTATTATATATAGGTTCTCTTTGAAACTCATTGTAACAAAGTGGGACATAACAACATCTGCTTGTAAGAGTTTTGCAATTTGAGTTGAGAATCAATATATAAAAGTATCTTGAAAATTATCTTTCTGTGTTCTTTATTACTTTCTATATTGTGATCAACTCTTATTGATTCTTCTTACACCCGAGTGTTGTTCTAGGTGAGTTTGAGAGAAAACATTGTATTTAAGTGACAAACATTGATCCTGCAGCAAGTGATAAGCAAAAGCAACCTGCTGCTGTTGAAGAACCAACCTAAGAAATATGTACCACCACCACCTTATGTTCCACCATCTTCATATCAAGGTCGTTTGAGACAACAACGAATGGAGGCACAATATGACAAATTCCTGGGGTTGTTCAAGCAGCTCCACATCAAACTGCCATTGGTGGAAGTGTTAGCCTAAATGCCAAATTAAGCTAAGTTCTTAAAGGGTGTGTTGGCAAACAAAAAGAAACTGGAAGAGTTATCACACGTAGTTTTAAATGAGGAATGCTTTGCAATTCTTCAAAACAAACTACCTCAAAAGATGACTGATCAAGAAAGCTTCACCATACCTTGCCTAATATGAAATCTTTTTGTTAGCAATGCGTTAGCTGATTTAGGTGCTAGCATTAACCTTATGCCTTATGCGTTTATTAAAAAGTTAAACTTAGGTGAACCAAGACCTACCCGTATGAGCATCTAGTTAACTAACCGTTCTATCAAATATCCGAGGGGCATCTTTGAAAATCTCTTAGTTAAAATCGACAAATTCGCATTTCCCGTTGATTTTGTGATCAAGATTTTTATGATTTGTTGAAAACCTCTTACTTAAAATCGACAAAATCGACATGGATGAGGATAAGAATGTTCCTCGAATCCTTGGTCAAGATTTTTTAGCAATTGTTTAAGCCCTTATCGATGTTTGCACCAACAAACTCACGCTCTGAGTGGACGAGGTGGAAGTAAATTTCGACATAGGAAAATCCATGAAACATCCTCAACATCATGATGACTCACTCTATTATATTGATGTTTGAAATTCGATCATAAGTTGTCACTTTTAGAAAAATCTTCAATATGAATCTTGCAACACTCAATTAATAGAGGTCCAAACCAGCGAATCCATCTGTGAGAATCGAATCATTCCAAAACTAGAAGTTGATGAAACACCATCCTAATAAAAAGAATTTGAGATCATTGAACAAGAACTAGAACCTAAAGCCAAATCTTCTGTAAGAATTCCAATAAGTCTGATGCAGCCAAAACATTCAAAACATCCAGGGTCTCTCTGCATGCATGCACCAAAGTACTTAAATAGAAATGATTTGGAAGTTTTACACCTTGCACTAGAAATATTCTAACTGTAAAATCTTTTGAAGCCAAGACCAATATCTTCCGAAGCCAAATATGAAGTCCTCCGAATCTTCAAAGACAAAGTCTTCCGAAGCCAGTTTGTGAAGACAGATTTCTTCCAAAGACTTTTATGTACATACTTTTATCTGATGTACTTTTCAATAAAGTTGGACCACCTTTCTGCTGCAACTCTATTTGACTTACCAACTTTCACAAGTTGGTGAAAAGGTCCATACTTTTGGTAAAGTATACATTGAGGTTTTGAGTCTAAGCTTTCTACTTTATGAACTTAATCCTTTTTGTAATGCATTAGGATGTGAGCTATGGCATGTCATAGTCACAAGTCAAAAGGCAATCTGCCTATTGACTCTACATATGATTTTGTTGTCTAGTCTTATGTATCCAGCTGGCCTTCAAAGTATGGCCGACTGTAGGATGTAGTATATGTATCTCAAGTACTTGTAACTTTCCATGGTGCTTTGTAACACTTTGTAATAGAACTTGAGAAGCAATATACATTATTCTTGAAACCCAAATACTTGTGTTGTTTGCTATCTTGTTCTGTCTCTCAGTTACTTGTTTTCTTAGTGTCTTTTATTTTAGTTAACTAGTTCCATATATTGATCTGTTATGTGTTCTAAAGAACTCTCCTCAATTGTATTGTTGTGTTGTAAACTGCATCACCCCTTCTAACGATCCTGTATTTGGTATTAGAGCATTTTAGGCTCTTGATATAAGATTTCACCATCTTAAGATCCTTCACACACACAAAACACTTAACAACTCAAATGGAAGCTATCACTAAAGGTGATAGGGAAACTGGAACTATGACAAAGTCTCCACTGATAACTCTTGAAGACTTTGATACTTGGTGTCAAAGAATGGAAGGCTTTATCAAATCTCAAGACTCCACGATGTGGGACTTTGTTGTTGAAGGACCTTACATACCAAACACCCCTTCTGCTGGTGGTGGTGGTATGATTCCAAAGGCTATGGCTGATTTCTCTGATGAAGACATGAAGAGAATAGAGATTGATCAAAAAGCCATGACAACCCTTCAAATTTTTCTTCCAAACTCTATATCCAGAGGCTTCAAGAAGTGCAAGACTGCTAAGCAACTATGGGAAGCATTGAAGCTTATGTATGAAGTATCCAATGAAGCAAAGGAGAACAAGAAGGATCTTCTCAAGTAGCAGTTTGAAAACAATTGACCTTCAAGGTAGGTGAAACCATGACTCAACAATACTTCAGGTATGTTGAGATTGTGGATACTCTAATGGATGTTGGAGTAACTCTTGAGAATAGAGACATTGTAAGGAAGTTTATGTCCTCACTTCCTAGGCAATGGACACATTATAGTGTTGTTATCAAAAGGACTGAGAACCTTAAGACTCTTACTTTGAGTGAGTTGTATGGTTTTCTCAGTGGATACAAGATGGGGATAAACATGCAAAGTTCATATGGTAACTCCAGCAATCAAATGGGTTCAGCTCTTCTTGTGATTGAAAGGGATATCATAGAACCTCAACATCATCTTATATGCTACCCTGACAACTCAAGAAAAGGTTCATGCCTTTTTTTCTGCTAATGGATCCACATGCAACTTTCTCTTCACCCTTGAAGACTTGGACTGTATCCATACAGATGATCTGGCGTATATAGAGATAGTTCAGCAAATGGCTCTTCTCACTCATAGAGCCAAGAAGTCTACACGAGGACAGGGAAGAAGTTTCCTAGCAATGCAGCCAGTGTAAAGTTTGGGTTAGATAAGAGCAAGGTAAAGTGTTATAATTGTAACCAGATGGGACACTTTTCTAGAGAGTGCAAGGCACCAAGAACAAATGGTGGCCAGACTCAAGCCTGGCCAAACTACACTGAGAGCTCCCCAAAATAAGAAGCCAAAGCAGCAAGCTATTGTTGCTGTTAAAGAAGGAGGCTTTGACTAGAGCTTTCAGGTGGAAGATGCGTATCCAAACCAAGCACTTATGGCTGACCACAATAAAGCCAAGACATTGGAATATCTTTGCACCCCTGAATGTATTGCTAAAGTAAATATATATAGGTCCTAGAATTTAGAGATGATACTGATCTTGAGCCCTTGAATATCTTAAAATCTGATTTCAAAAAGACTAAAAATGATTATAAGTTAAAGATAGAGGACTTAGAGAAAACCATTTCAGTTCTTAAACATGAGCACACCAATTATAGGACTCAAATCAAGGATCTCATAGCTAAGTTGACCGTATGCCAGGCTGAGTTTGTCATCAGCAAAGCCAGTGCTGAAAAATGTGTTCTTAAAGAAGAGACCTTCAAGAAAATGATATCCTCATCCTTGCATTCAAAAGTTTGTTATTTGAATATGCAGGGACTGGGATCTTGTGAGATAGCTCCTCCACACACAATCTTGTCTGTAAGATCTCCTAGGTGTGGAACTTGTGAAGATGAGCTTCCCCTCATAGACCCCTTGACGGAAGAGGATGAAGAGGTGATGGTGAAGAATGGCTCTGAGAAGAGTGAAGAAGAGCATTCTAAGAAGGGTCACCATCCCTCTAAGGAGAGTAAAACTCTTGGGATGACCAAGTCCAAGAGAAACAACTTGATCAGAAAGAGCAAGAAAAAGGCAAAGAAGGCTCAAGAGATCAAGGCCACCTTCAACTATGCACAGAATCAAGTCTTTATTTCTACAGGTTTTGAAGTGGTTAAAATTGAGGACACAAGCTTGAACTCCAACAACAAGAGTTCTAGTTCATATCCAAATCATCCCATCATCAAGAAGAATGTTGTTAAGTTGTGCACCACTATTGTACAACATGAACCATCAAGTTCCAAAGGTAGTTCCAACCCCACAACAATTGCCACATCATCTGAGAAGACAAAGATAGAGAGTGAAAGTGATCAAGTTCAGCCTTTCAAGTTCAGCCTTGTTCATAAAAGAAGACTCCTAGAAGGAAGAAAATGGACCATGTTATGTGTGGGAGTACCTCTCATCTTGCTAAGGATTGTATATACAATCCAAAGGGTACTCTCCATATCACAAAGAAACAACTTCGAAGAGTTTGGAGAAGAAGAAGCAAGCTTCGGAAGGAAAATTTGTTTCCTTCGGAAGTTCCAAAACAAAGAAGAAGACAAGTGGAAACTTGCCTTCGGAAGAAACTTTGATCTCGGAAGGAAGGAATACTTCCAAAGTACTGAAGCCTGTTGTAGTGAAAGCAAGATCTTCCGAAGGCCCATTCATCAAAACTTTTGAAGTCAACAAAAGTTCTGAAGTATTGAAGGTCAAGTCTAAGCTTCCAAAGGTGATGTGGAATTCAAAGAAACACCAGGTGGCTGAGAGTTCGTCATCAACTTCGGCAAATGATCCTTCTAGCATGACTATAGGATCAATTACTGTTGCATTATCTTCAACTTCTTTTAATGAGCCCAAGACCAATGAGGCTTGGGTTTCCAAATGTAACTAATCATTTTTTTAGTGCAGGAACAACTCAAGAGAAACAAGAATGTCTAGATCATTGATAGTGGCTATTCCAGGCACATGACAGGAAATAGGTCACTACTCCAAAATTTTAAATGAATTGATAGAGTGGTAGTTGCTTTTGGAGGAAATGAAGGTGGTTACATTTCTGGAAGGGGCAAGGTGACAAATGGTAAGCTCAGTATTGAAAAGGTAAAGTTTGTCAAGGAGCTTGGATAATAAATTCTGAGTGTATCTCAATTTGGAGATCAGAGTCATAACATGCTCTTCATTGAGCATGAGTGCATTGTTCTCAGACCCAAGGTGGTCATTCCTCATGAGCATATCCTGCTCAGAGTCCCCAAAAAGGGAACATGTACAAGATGGATTTGCAAGAAACGTATCCCTTAGGAGAAGTTTCATGCTTTCTATCTAAAGCAAATAGTGATGAATCTTTTCTCTGGCATAAAAGAATATGCCATGTAAACTTTAAAAATATGAACAAAATGATTAAGAATGATTTGGTAACCGAAATACCAAAGAACGAGTTTACAAGTGATGATCACTATGTTGCAAGACTGAAAGGGAAGCAACACAAGGTATCTCACAAGCCAAAGGAAAGATATTCCATCACTAGTCCCTTACACTGATTACATATGGATCTCTTTGGCCCCACTAGTGTAATGAGTCTAGGAAGGACCTCTTACTGTTTAGTGATCACAGATGACTTTACAAGATTCACTTGGGTCTTCTTCCTTAGAACTAAGGATGAGACTCCTAAGATTCTGAAGAATTTCATCTTAAGGATTGAGAATCAATGTGATCACAAGGTCAAGACCATAAGAAGTGATCAAGGAACTGAATTCAAGAACCAAATCCTTGATACATTTTGTGATAAAAAGGGTATTACAAGACAATATAGTGCTCCCAGGACTCCTCAGCAAAATGGTGTTGCTGAGATGAGAAACATGATACTTATTGAAGCTGCAAGAACTATATTGTCAGACTATAAACTGCCCATCAATTTTTGGGCAGAGGCAATTAACACTGCCTATTATGTGCAAAATAGATTTTAGTAGTTAAGACTCATGGTAAGACTCCTTATGAACTTTAGCACAAGAGGAAACTTTTCATTAGTTTTCTTAGGTCATTTGGATGTCCTTGCACCATCCTGAATACCAAAGATCAAATTGCCAAGTTTGCTAAGAAATTAGATGATGGAAATTTTATTGGATACTCTTCCCAAGCTAAAGCTTATAGAGTATACAATCTCAGAACTAGAATAGTTGAAGAGTCAGCCAATGTTACTTTTAATGAGCACACTCCTAGTGTGAAAGGTTCTGGTCTGGATCAGCTATTTGATCTTGATTTAGTTACCAAATATTTTAACAAATCTTATAAACATGTTTTAGGGTCTACAGAAATGTTACCTATAGGTGATCCTGATCCAAGATTTTAGCTAAGAAGACCTTCAAGATACACATCTTCAGCTCTAGTTGTAACCAATCCTACAAATGAAGCTTCCACCAGCACATCAATAACAAATCTTGTTGATGCTTCTGGGGTGCCTTCAAATTCCAACTTAGAGGCACACAACTCAGAAGAAGGAGCTTCAAATGTTGGAGAGCATGGTGATGGTGACAGTGATCAAGAATTTCTTGATCCTAAAAACCACTCCATTGATGACAACATCAATGATGTCATATATTCATTGGATCAATTTAATCTTGATAAATGTGCTGATGTGGAGGGTGAATCCTCATTGCCAGATCCGAATTTCTCTAATTTAGATATGTCTAAGCTACTTGTTGTGATCACTCAGTTAAGGATCCACAAGTCTTACCCTTCTACAAACATCATTGGAAATGTTAACTCAGGGGTAAGAACAAGAGGACAAACCTATGATGCAAATGTTTGTCTTCACTCTTGTTTCTTGTCCCAGATAGAGCCAAAGTAAATTGATGAGGCTATAAAGGATGGAAGTTGGGTTGAGGCTATGCAAGAGGAGCTGCTTCAATTCAAAAAGTAGTAGGTTTGGAACCTATGTCCTTTTCCTCATGGGAAGACTACTATAAGGACCAAATAGGTGTTCAGGAATAAGAAGGATGATAGAAGACTTGTCATCAAGAATAAGGCAAGACTGGTTGTTCAAGGGTATACTCAAGAAGAAGGAATTGACTACACATATATCTTTGCTCCTATAACAAGACTTGAAGCTATCAGAATATTCCTAGCTTTTGCTATATCTAAGAACTTCAAGGTCTACCAGCTTGATGTCAAGTGTGCTTTTCTTTATGGGGTGATTGATGAAGAGGTGTATGTTAGACAACCTCCTGGGTTTGCAGATACTGATCATCCTGATTATGTTTGCAAGCTTGATAAGGCTCTTTATGGGCTGCACCAAGCACCAAGGAAGTGGTATGAGACTCTAACATAGTATCTCTATCAGCATGGCTATAAGAGAGGTACTATTGATGGAACTCTTTTCATCAAAGGAACAAGAAATGAGATAATGCTAGTTCAAGTATATGTGGATGACATTATCTTTCGGTCAACTAATTCAAACCTCTGAAACGACTTTGAAAAGTTGATGAAAGACAGGTTTGAAATGAGTGCCATGGGGGAACTCAATTTCTTTCTAGAAATTTAAGTGAAGCAAGTTGAAAATGGCATCTTCATAAGTTAGTCAAAGTATGTTCAAGACATAGTTAAAAGATTCAACTTGACTGATTGTAAGGTTGCTAAGACACCCATAGCCACAAACTACTCACTTGAATCTGATCTTGAGGGGGAGTGTGTTGATGAGCATCTCTTCAGGTCAATGATCGGGTCTCTTATGTATCTGACAGCTAGCTGGCCTGATATCATGTTTGTCACATGTATTTGTACAAGATATCAAGCCAACCCCAAGATCTCACACCTAATAACTGTCAAAAGAATTCTAAGATATCTCAAAGGTGCTCCATCACTTCGCCTTTGGTATCCAAAGAGCTCTGACTTCAATTTGTATGCTTATACAGATAGTGACTATGGTGGCTGAAACATGACTGGAAAGTCTACATCTGGGTAATGTCAATTTCTTAGTGGAAGGATAGTCTCTTGACAATGTAAGAAACAATCCTGTGTAACTGCATCAACTACTGAGGCTGAATACATTGCTGTTGTAAGCTGCTGTGCTCAAGTGTTTTGGATTTAAAATCAGATGTTGGACTATGGATTCAACTTCAAAGAGACTCACATCCATATATACAAGAATAGTGTTATCTCAATCATAGAGAATCTTGTGCAACACTCAAGGACAAAGTACATGAATATCAGGTATCATTTGATTAGAGATAACTTTGAAAATGGATTAATCAAACTAGTCAAAGTTAACACAAATGAACAATATGTTGATCTGTTCACCAAAGCTTTTGATAAACAATGATTCAAATATCTTCTATCAGCTATTGGGATGATTAACTTTGAGTAGCTTTTCTTAAAACTTAATCATATTATTTCTAAAACTTATGTGTCCTAAGTTGTCTATTTTATCACTTTCATAAGCCTTTGTTCTCTTTGGAAGTAAAATCTTTTTACAAGACATTCCTTAGATATTTTAAAATTTTGATCTCTTTATCCTTCGGAAGATTTAAAATTACCTTCGGAAGAAAATTTATGACTTAGCAAACAAATATCTACTTAAGTAGTTTTACCTTCAGAATTTTTTTTTGAAATATCTTCCAAAGCTTAAAATCAACTTAAGTACTTGTATGTTTTATAAGAACAAATTTTCTTTTGAAAGAAAATTTTCATTCGGAAGTTTTTATTCTTCTTTGAATAAAAACTCTGATTTCTAAATCTCTTCCGAAGCAAAATTCTCAAAAATCTTTGAAATATCTTCTGATGTCATTTTGCCTTCGGAAGCTTTTCTTCAAGAACTTCTGAAGCAAAATAACCTTCGAAAGATTTCTCGACTTCCAAGAAAACTATTTTTTGGGCAAAAGTAAAACTACTTGTTTAGAGTTAGGACCGAAATCCGGATTTCAAAGTTTATCATCTTTCATTAACTTTGTCTTAAATTCTTTTCATATATAAACCCAATGGTTTCACCATCTTTCACTATCTTCTTCATTTGCACTATTCCTCTAACCTAAATTTTCCCAAACCGCCTTTGTTCTTCACCTTCCTTCACTCTTAAGTTTCTCCAAGTGGCCAATCTAAACCTTAGAAACAACCCTGATTTCTCCATGCAACTTCATAGGCAACACAACCAGGTTGCTCTATTGAAATCTGAGAAACATGATAGTTTATCAGAGATTTGCCATTTTCTGACTCTGTCAAACTACTTCACCTCCCTCACCAATGATCCTACTCTCTATGAGGATCACTTGCTTGAATTTTGGAAGACCTGTGTAAGGCCTCGTTCCCGGGACGCTTATAGCTGGTCGATCATCGCACATAAAACATATAATTACATTCATATCTCATGAAAACATCGCAGCGGAACGTTTAAATTAGACATCTCATTTCATTATAAAAGCTTTTGCAAAACAATACATCGTTATCCAGTTACAAAATACATGTTGCATTAAATCACAAAAGCATTATAAGAGTGGGTGCCATCCAAAAGAGTTGAGTAGCCGCCTCGTGCCATCCTCAGTAATCATTACTTGCCAACTGGAAACACATAAAAGTCAACGTTGCTAAGTGAGTTCTAGTTTTATAATAAAACATACTTTTCTTTTGTTAAAACCGTACTTCACTTTCACGTGATCATACATCATACGTACACATAGATAATATCATTATTATCTACATCATTCATTCGTTAAGCCCCATTCGTTCATACATTCTTACTTTCATTCGTTCATTCATCATTACATCTTTTCTTTCCATCAAACCATGAACTTTACCCTTCAGTCTTCTAGTACTTGGCTGAAGCCTATCATTGACCTTGTATTACGGTGCACTGCACCTCTGGCCACAGGACCGTAGATAAAGTTCAGGTGAACCATTGTCATGTGCTATGCCCTTCCGTTCATTGGTACTTGCCCAAAGCCTATCATAGACCTTCCATTATGGTGCACAGTACCTCTGCCCACAGTACCGAAGGCAAGAAACAATGGTTCAATACAAATGGTCAATCACAAAAAAGACCCCGATGTGCATCCTCCCGGGGTAGCGAACCCACACACCGTTGGGTTAACACCTTACAATGGGGTGTGTCCCGATATACAAGGCTTGCAAGACTTTCTTTACTTTCATCATTCATTAATGCATGCATTCATTCATCATGTTCCTCTTTTCATTATCTTCTACTTTACGTTACATAATACTTTCATTTCATTCATTAACATTCATTGTAAAGCCAAGGGAAAATAATCATACATAATAAAAGGAACATCATCATACACAGTCATCATCATACAGGGCAACATCATACATACATAACATACATCAAACATAATCATACAACATCATACACCATCAACATCATGCCCAACATAACCTCTAAGGCCGCAACAATCATCTTACATGAACTTATGAGAACCTTCCACGTCAAAACATACATTTGCACTTTCCCCCGAAAATCAATACATAAACTACGTTTTCCTCGGGTACATCAGCCCTACTTGGGCGTATGGGCACCCTTCAGTCACATGGCCTCCAGGAGACTGAACATCATGCGAATGGATAATGTGCGAATGAACACCCATGCGAATGGAACCCCATGCGAATGGACCTAATATGGATGAACACCTATGCAAATGGACCAATGTGTATAAACCTTGGCGTATGGACCTCAGTCGCATGACTCCCCATGCGAATGACTCTCAGTCGCACGAGTGGCATGCGTATGAACCTCAGTCGTCTTCCTTTCGGCAGTATGGCCTCCAGTCACATGCCATTCGGTCGCATAGCCCTAACTAATGTAGAATGCAGTTCATCCCGAACCCAATATGCCATTTTCGATCTCCAAGCTCTTCCAAACTCATTCTAAGCCCAAATCATCCATCCTAAACCTTAGGAATGTATACCACAACACCTTTCAAGCACACACAAGCCTGGAAACAAACTCCAAACGCATCACACACAAATGCATACACACGGGTCAAACACACACATTTCAAAAACGGGTTTTCACTATGTGTTCCAGCCCCAAATCAGTTGAAAACGTTTAAAAGAGGGGTCCTAGAACTCACAAAAACAATACCGACAAGTAGAACTTTGATTAGACCCGCTACACTTCGATTTTCAAGCTCGTATCCACTTGAACCAAACTTTTTCTCCCTTTTTCTCCCTTTTCTTCTTCTCCTCTCGTTTTTGTAGAATTTTGTGGGTGTGGGGGAGGGTGTGTGCTGCCCTCCCCTCTTATTCCCCATTCACCCAAACTTTTTCGCGTATTTTGCAAGTTTGGTCCCCCCGACTTTGGACTTTATTTATTTTTCTTCTTTCGTCGGCTTCAAAGAAAATATCCGGGTGTTACAAGTCCACCCCCTTAAATAGGTTTCGTCCCCGAAACCTGTTATTCCTTGAACAAACATGGGTAATGATGCCTCATTTCTTCTTCAATCTCCCACGTTGACTTGGATCCTTTCCTGTGCTTCCACTGTACACGCACACGAGGAACCACTTTATTTCTCAGCCTCTTCTCTTTTCGATCGATGATTGCCACTGGTTGTTCCATATAATTGAGCCGTTCGTCTACTTCGATAACCCCCAGTGGAACAATCATATCTTCATCTGCCAAGCACTTCCTTAGATGAGATATGTGGAATGTCGGGTGAATTCCACTTAACTCCTCTGGTAACTCCAATCTATAGGCCACCTCTCCTACTCGAGCAATGATTCGAAAAGGGCCTATATACCTTGGGCTCAACTTGCCTCGCTTTCTGAATCGGATGATCCCCTTCCAAGGTGAGACCTTCAACATAACCCGGTCACCCACCCTGAACTCAATTGGTCTGCATCGTTTATCAGCATACGACTTCTGTCTATCTTTGGCTGCCTTCATGAAGGCTTTGATATTTTCAAGCTTCTCAGTCGTGGCCTCGATTACCTCAACTCTCCCTAACTCTATATGACCAATATCACCCTAACAGATGGGTGTTCTGCATCTCCTACCGTATAGCATCTCATAAGTTGGCATACCAATGCAGGCATGATAACTGTTGTTGTATGAAAATTCAGCTAACGGTAGGTGGTCATCCCAACTTCCCCCAAAATCAATCACACATGCCCGAAGCATTTCCTCCAATGTCTGAATGGTCCTCTCGGACTGACCATAAGTCTGAGGATGATAAGCCGTGCTAATATGTAACCTCGTCCCCATAGCATCGTGGAATTTCTTCCAAAATTTGGGTGTAAACCGGGTGTCACGATCAGACACAATAGACACCGGCACACCATGACGAGTTACAATTTCCTTAATGAACAGATCAGCCAACCTCTCAGATGAATATGTCTCGTGAATCGGTAGGAAGTGTGCACTCTTCGTCAAGCGGTCAACAATCACCCATATGGCATCATACCCTCTCGGGGAACGCGGCAGCGTCGTAATGGAATCCATGGTGATGTGCTCCCACTTCCATTCCGGCATATCCAAAGGTTGAATCTTTGCATACGGCTTTTGATGCTCGGCCTTCACTTGTAACCAAGTAAGGCACTTACTCACATACTCCACCACATCACGCTTCATACTCGGTGACCAATAATCTTTCTTCATGTCTTGGTACATCTTGGTGGCACCAGGATGAATAGAGTATCGAGTTTTGTGAGCTTCATCCAAAATATTCACTCGTAGATCCCCAAAATGAGGAATCCACATTCGTCCAGATCGAGTCTTAACACCAAGCGTGTTTTCACCCAATTATGCGACCAGACCTCTCATTCTTTCGGAGTTAAGATGATCTTCTTTCAATGCCTCATCTTGGAACTCCTTGACTTGCTTCATCATATCGAAGGTCATGATCAACTGATATGCTTTCACCCAAATCAGATCGGGCCTCTCTTTTCGACTAAGGGCATCCGCCACCACGTTGGCTTTGCCAAGATGCTAATGGATCTCGCAGTCATAATCCTTTATAAGCTCCAACCATCGTCTTTGCCTCATGTTCAGATCTTTCTGCTCGAAGAAGTACTTCAAGCTCTTGTGGTCAGTGAAAATGGTGCACTTCATCCCATAAAGATAGTGCCTCCAAATCTTTAATGCAGAGACCACAACTGCTAGCTCCAAGTCATGAGTAGGGTAGTTGACCTCATGAACCTTCAACTGTCGGGATACATAGGCTATAACCTTCCCTCTCTGCATTAACACACACCCCAACCCCGAGTAGGATGCATCAGAATAAACCACCAGATCTTCACTTCCGTTGGGTAATGACAGAACAAGAGCTTGAGTCAACCTCGCCTTCAATTCTTTGAACCCCTTCTCTTGAGCTGGACCCCATACAAACTTTACCTCTTTTTGGGTCAACTTAGTTAGTGGAGAGGCGATCTTAGAGAAGTCTTGGATGAATCTTTTGTAGTAGCCCGCCAAACCCAAGAAGCTACGAATCTCGGATGGCGTCTTAGGAGACTTCCATTCCATCACCGCCTCCACTTTTGCCGGGTCCACCATAATCCCATTAGGATTCACCACATGACCCAAGAACTGAACTTCACGCAACCAAAATACGCACTTGGAGAACTTGGCGTACAGCTTCTCCTTTCTCAATGTCTCCAAAACCTCCCGAATGTGGCCGACATGCTCAATCTCGCTCTTCGAATAAATCAGGATATCATCAATAAACACAATCACTGATTTATCCAACATAGTCCGACACACACGGTTCATCAAATCCATAAAAGCAGTTGGCGCATTGGTCAAACCAAAAGACATGACAAGAAACTCGTAGTGACCATAACGCATGCAAAAAGCTGTTTTAGGAACATCCTACTCTTTCACCTTCAGCTGATGGTAGCCTGATCAAAGATCTATTCTTGAGAACCAACTGGCACCTTGGAGCTGATCAAACGAATCATCTATTCTCGGTAAGGGGTATCGGTTCTTCACCGTCAACTTGTTCAACTCACGATAGTCAATACACATCCTCATACTACCGTCTTTCTTCTTCACAAATAGGACTGGAGCTCCCCAAGGAGAGATACTCGGTCTAATGAACCCCTTATCAAGCAGCTCTTGCAACTACTCCATCAATTCTTTCATCTTCGTCGGAGCCAACCGATACGGTGCCTTGGAAACCGGTTGGGCACCTGGTATCAGATCAATCTGAAACTCAATCTCTCTGTCAGGTGGCACTCCTGGTAAATCTTCTAGGAATATGTCTGGAAAGTCACACACAACTGGTACATCGAATAGTCATGGTGTTGGCATAT
>BJCM01155431.1:0-12498 GCA_018326385.1 Flaveria bidentis | reverse complement strand
TCAAACACCAACACGGTCATTCCAGGGAACAGCTCAGTTTATGTCAAGTGTAGTAAGTCCCTAATTACAGTGGCCAGTTGTGATTAGCCACTTACTTTACTCTTCACACCCCGAGCATTACCTGTCCTGACTACATCAGTATTTTAATCTACATACAACACATAACCACATACCATGCGCACATAAAACTGGTTAACTTTATGAAAATACCTGATGGCATGCAGCTACTTAGATTGGCATCTCATTCCCAATTCCGTCCCATTCTCAGTTTAAGTTAAGGTTTATTTTGAAAACTTACCTATTTCACTTAAACTTTGGCTCTGATACCAACTTGTAAGGCCCCGTTCCCGAGACGCTTACAGCTGGATCCTCATCACACATAAAACATATAAATTACCTTTATATTATGAAAATATTGTAGCGGAAACATAAAAATAACTTTTCATAACATTAAATGTGCTTTTGCAAGTTAATACAAACGTCCATTTCAAAATATCGTTCGTTCGCATTACAATGCAAAAACATTAACAAAAGAATGTCATCCAAAAGAGCTGTGTAGTCGCCTCGTTCCATCCTCAGCAACTATTACCTATCAACTGGAAACACATCAAAGTCAGCGTTGTTGAGTGAGTTCTAATCTTATAAAATAAAACATACTTTTTTCATGCGATCATACATCATACGTACACATAAATAATAGTTATATTATCTTCTTCATTCGTTTATTCATCTTATGTCTTTTCTTGCACATCAGATATCTTCCGTACCAATACCATATGCTACATCCCGAACTATTTAGCTACTGGGCCGAAGTCAGTAAATGAACAGCTGAGCGTATGCCGCAGTACTAGAGGTAAGCGGTAGAGGTTCTATATAAATGGTCGATCACAAAGAAGGACCCTGATATCCAATACTTGCAAGACTTTCATTACTTTCCTCGTTCAATAATGCATGCATTCATCATGTTCCACTTTTCATTATCTTCCACTTTACGTTACATAATACTTCATTTCATTCATTATCATTCAGCGTAAAGCCATAGGAAATATAAACATACACCATAACATGGAACATAACATACGCAGTCATAACATCATATAGGCAAAATCATAACATGCATAATCATGCAACATCATCATCATCATGCCCAACATACTCTCTAACCTCACAACTGTCATCTTACTTGCTCTTATGGGAACCTTTATGTCAAATCTTACATCTGCCCTTTCCCCCGAAAGTCAGAAGTCAAACTACACTTTCCTCGGGTGCAACAGCCCTATACAGGCGTATGGACACCCTTCAGTCGAATGGCCTCCATGCGACTGAGCATCATGTGAATGAACCAATGCGGATGAACACTCATGCGAATGAACTAATGCGGATGAGCACTCATGCGAATGAACTAATGCAGATGAGCACTCATACGACTGGACCTTCAATCGCATGACCTCCATGCGTCTGGCCTTTCAATCGTGCGAATAGACCTTCAATCGTGCGAATGGACCTTCAATTGTGCGAATGGACCCCAATCGCACCCTATTCGGGCGTATGGCCTCCATTCGGCCTCCAGTCGGTCGCCTAGCCCTAGTTGATGCAGAATGCAGTTCATCCCGATTGCAACCGAGGGTTTTCGGCCTCCAAACTCATCTAAACCCATTTTGAGCCCAAATCGACCATCCTAAACCTTATGGATGCATACCACAACACCATTGAAGCACACATAAGCTCACAATCAAGACTCAAACGCATCATACACACGCATACACATACACATACACATACGGGTCACACATATACACACACAAAAACCTGATTTTTAGATGTGTTCCAGCCCCAAATCATTCAAAAACGTTTAAAAGAGGGGTCCTAGAACTCACACAAACGATACCAAGAAGTAGAGCTTCGGTTTGACTCGCTTCTCGACGATTTTGGCCCGCTAGAATCAACCCGAACCAACTTTTTCTCCTTTTTCTCTTCTTTCTCTCTTCTCCTATTTCTTTGGCTGATTTTGGTGAGTGTGGGGAGAGGGTAAAGGCTTCCCTCTCCCTTATATTCTCCCACTCACTCGACTTTCTTTCGTTGGCGAGTTTGGTCCCTCGACTTAAGACTTTATTTATTTTCCTTCCTTCGTCGGCTTCAAAATAATAAATAACCAGGTGTTACACATCTACATTTGAACGGAAAGTTATAAATTTATGGTTTGTAACTGTGATTGTCATACACGGTTGAAAAACGTATGATCAGCTTTTATTCACGAAAACGGTCTTCATAATAGATTCATGGCTAATGAACTAGAGATGGTTATTAGAAATCATATCACCTTAACTTTTTGATCATTTGCGGGTTCTCTTTTATTAGTCTGAGAAAATCTAAAGTAATTGTTATGGTTTTTTTAAAATTATTGGTATGTTAGGAAGGAACTTGATCAACTCTCTTTTAACATTAAGTTATGTTTTCAGAAATCGTATGTCAAAAAAGTCATAAAAGATTTACCTACATTACTAGGGCCTTGATCTAAGCAGTAATATCAACTTGACATGATCCTAGTCACTACGACAACAGGATAGACGAGAAATCACGCCAGCTCATCTTCATAAATATTAACATAACTACTTTAATCAATATCTTTAAATCACACCATCAATTCATCACAGTTACATAAGTGTAATCTAAATTAGGATGATAATCTTTATTCCCTAGTTTTAAATCCAAAACGCTTCAATCTTAGTTTACTTTATTTTTAATATTCTTTTTAAACACTAAAAATCTCATCAAAACAATTTATCACTTTCTTAAACAAAAACCAAATCTGATAGTTAGATCTTAAAGATTGTTCAGTAGGCTAGGTGTGTCAACGGATTGATACTCGGTTCTTATCAGCACTATATTACCACACAACAGGTACACTTGTCTTTTGTGTGTGTGGTTTAGTATTTGTAATAACCAATTAAAACTAAATATTTACAAAAAATCCTTATTAAAATATATACATTCCGCATCGCATCACCAGGCTTTCCCCAGTTAAGACACATGTGTGTACGTGGTGGAGCAGCACACTCTCGGCATAGAAAGTCGATGCAGAGAAGGTGATCTAAAGGCGATTGCCCTTTCGACCTCATGTTTCTCACTGGCGGTTTAGTCTTCTGCACCTTTTCACGTTATATTAGGGTTAGGGTTCTAAAAACTTATCTATTATTATCATATAATCTACGTAGATATGTTTATCAACCATGAGACTGAAGAAGATGTCGAGGATTAGCCGGTTGTTGAAGTACTTCATATAGTCTACTTTGTCTATCTTTTATTTTATATTTGTTTTATGGTGTTGCACGTGCATGAATGCATGCATCTGCAATCTGTTCTTGTTTTCCAATTAATGTAGTTTATGCCATACAGATCTTGCACATCGTGCGAGCCTTTGATATACAATGTTCGAACTTCAGTCATCATCAATCACATATTACAGAAAAGCTTGTAAAAAATAAAAAAACTACAACTAATACAAACACATTCGTTTGACTAGTGTAATGATAATTATTGTTAAGTCAAACTAACACAAACACATCATTTCAACCTATGTTACGATTCCAAGTTACAAATACTTTTTAAGTATCATAACGTCCTTTTATATAATATACAATTAATGGTATGATACGTATGTTGCGAAGTTAGGAAAAAGTAAAAAAAAAAACAATGAAACCACCAATAGGAGGGGAGAAAATATCAAACTCGGATGGGTTCCATCACCACATCATGCGCAAACCAGTTATACCAAGCTCCCAATCGGTAAATGTTGCGACAAATGATGTTTGTAACTAAAAATAAATCGAATTAAAAAAAGCTAAATAAGTAAACAAACTTGTGCTTTACATGATGACACCCTATGCTTAGCAACTTGTACATAGTGTACAACTTTAATACATAAGAATAAATATATACAATCATAATAGCATAAAGGATGAATCATGAAATTCTTAAAAAAGATCTACTAAAGTCACTCGATATTTATTCCTAAATCGTTCAACTTTCATAAGAATTTTTAATAATGTAACACATCAGTTATAAGGATTGGTTTAAAGTCCATTTAAATTTGTTATGTCAAAACATCCAATTCTTATCTAATATAACGTTAGATGTTGAATTCAATGTGAAAAACTTGTCATGTAAAAATTGAAACACATCTACAAGTCATAGCAAGGTTTGTGTTCGGACTATAAAATAAAGTAGATTGAAAGATATTTTTTAATACTTTATTTGACAAATTGCATTTGTATATGCATGACTAAAAGAAACTACCTATAAGAATATAAATTTTAGTCATTTTAAAAAGCTTGAACTTGGTTTCGGTGTATTCATTGAAGAATTAGGACAAGGACTAGTACATTGTGTCAAGTGAGAATTTGAATATGTGTATATTTACTTTAGGTAATGAAATGAATAGCAAGGGTTTAATTCATCATGAAACTCTGATATTCTATTATTTAAATGCGATGTACTAAGATGAAAATTCAATTCATAGGAGATTTTTATTTATACATACACTACTAGAAAACTGCTCTGTTTGTTAAGCAAATTCCCGACGCAAAATTTTCCAGTCGAAATTAACAACACAATTACGACACATATACTACAAAAACTAAAACCCTAAATTTTCATCAAACTTTCGACAAGAAAGCGACAAAATTTTACAAACTACAGATTTTGTCGCAGATGCGTAGTAAATTTCCGACACAATGCTAACTCAAGTGAATTAAAATCGTATTAATCAATGATTATGTCACAAATGGGTAGGAAAATAATATTAACAATAATACCATTGGTATTTTATGAAAATAACAAAAAAAAACACTAAAAATCATAAATTTCGTCGCAAATACGTAACATGATTTACTATACGTTTGCGACGCTATATATTGTTTTAGTGTTATTATGATGTTTTTGTTATTTTTTTTCTTTATTTTCACACACACACACACACACATATATATATATTATTAAATGATATTACTAATAATAACATTGCGTATTATTAGTACTAGTAGTATTAGTATTGGTAATGAAAATAGCATTGTGTCGGAAATGTGTTACAGTTTCTGACGCATTTACAACAAAAAATAGCTAACCATAGAAATATAAAGTACAAAGATATTAATATAAATGAAAATAACAGTGTGTCGGAAATGTGTTACAGTTTTTGACGTATTTACTACAAAAACAACTAACCATAGAAATATAAAGTATATAGAGATATTAATATAAATGAAAATAACATTTTCTCGCAAATGTGTTATAGTTTTGGGCGCATTTACGACAAAAATGGTTAAACATACAAAGTACTAAGTAGATAATCATAGTAAACAATGATAACTACATAATAATAATAATATTAATACTAATACTAATACTAATTAATAATAATAATAATAATAATAATAATAATAATAATAAAGAGAATTAGTAAGTATATAGAGATTAATATAAATGAAAATAACATTACGTCGCAAACGTGTTACAATTTCCGACACATTTACGACAAAAGACAACTAACCATATGGATATAAGTATATAAACAAATAATATAAATATAAATAATATTGCGTCGCAAACGTGTTACAGTTTCCGACACATTTACGACAAAAGACATCTAACCATACGGATTTATAGTACATAAAAAATAATTTAAATGTAAATAACATTGCGTCGTAACGTGTTACAGTTTTCGACGTATTTACGACAAAAGGCAGCTAACCATATGGATATAAAGTATATAAAAAATTTAAATAATAATAATAATAAAAATAAAAATAAAAATAATAATAATTATTATTATAATTGTTATTATTATTATTATTATGATTATTATTATTATTATGATTTTATTATTATTATTATGAGAGTTGGTAATAATTATTACGTTTTTTATTATAATATTATTTTTATTATATTAATATTATTATTTTTATTATTATGAGTGACTACGTCGCAAATGTGTCGTAATAACCTACATAGTTATGATGGAACGTAACCTTTGGTAAGAAATGTGTAGTAAAATGCTTCGCATTTCCGATGATAGTAATATTAATAGATAATATTTAAAAAGTGTGTCGCAAATGTATAGAAGGGTGTGACACATTTGTGTCGAAAAATAGTATAAGTAATATAAAAACCAAAATACGTACACGCTAATAAACCTGTCGCAAATGTGTAGAAGGGCAGAACACGACAAGAAAGTCTGTCACAAATGTGTAGGAAATCTGCGACGCATTTGCGACAAAATGTAATATTAATTGTAAAAAACCGAAAGTGCAACTAATAAGGATCAAACCTGCATTCCACGGTAAAAACTTCAACTACTTACCATTTGATCTAGATAACATTTGTTGCACTTGTATGCTTCTAGCCGGAATTTTATTAAAAATGGGAGCGTATGGTATAAAAAGTAAGATGAATAATATAACAATACAACAACTACTACTATATATAATATAAAAACCGTAATACCCCATTTCTTTTACTTCTAGATCTGCCGCCCCCATTTCTCCACCTGATTTGCTGTGCGACACCCCCACCCCTGACGCGTTCATCATCAAACCTCCTTCGCCGGAAACGTACTCCTCGTTGTGCTTTTTCACGGCGGCGACGAGGAGGATGAAGGTGTTTAAGGGGAGAGGTGGGGCCCAATTGAATGTTCCAAGGGGTAAATGGGTCACCGGAAGTTTTAATCTTACGAGGGATTTCACGTTGTTTTCTTGAAGAAGCTGTTGCCATCGTTGGTTCAGAGGTAATCCAAGTGATTTCACATGCGACCTTCTGTCAATTTGTTATGTGATGAATATGCTTGGATGTTTGTTTAACAGCTTGATTAGGATGTTTATCTTAGGGTTTTCGGTTTCTTTTCTCCGTTGACCGAGGCGAAGCCTATATTCTCCCTTAGTTGTTTTGTTTGGGATGATTCGTACATTTAAGTTTTTTAAATGAAGATCTTTACATTCAGTTCCAACCCAAGTTATTGCTTTAAAATGTTATTAATGTTGGTGTTGATCATATTACTCAATGGAAGTTTTATCATTTGGATCTTTGGTTAGTTTTGTTGTGTTTTATGTTATATAATTTTTGAGCCTAGAGGGTTTGTAACATATGTTTTTTTTTCATATATAGATCAGCTTGGACAGCATGGCAAAGTCCTTAGAGCATGACAAAGTCCTTAGAGCATGACAAAGTCCTTAGAGCATGACAAAGTGCTGCAACAGTGTAAAAATACATAGTCAAACTTTATATACAAGTAAATGCATTCTGTAATGACACAAGTACACAACAACTGTTAACATCATTCAATATGATTATATTTAAACATAGGATTATAGTTGTATAGATATTAGAAGTCTTTTGGAATGGATACCAATACCCGTCGTTGATCTCATGATTTATATATTTTGTTACTTTTAATTTTACTTATCATATTATACTAACTTCTTCCTATGGTTTATAGCAAACCTAATGTCGTGGCATGCAACAAGCTATCTGTAATTAGCCATGATGACAATGCTTGCCTGATTGAAATACACGTACTTTGAAAATGGATGTTGTTTGGTTTAATAAAAGTAATGTTGTTATCCATTTGTTGACAGTGATGTATATGTTCTTCTATATTAAACACACTTAAAAGTAATGCCGTTTGGTTTGAGAAAATTAGGATAGGAATGCTATGTAATTGAAGGATTATTTATCATACACACTTCAATATCTTATCCATGGTTATCAGGTTCAGGCCCTCACACTTCTGTTGTTTGTATTTTGTTTACATTTGTGGCTATCTCATTTCATGCTAACAGAGTAATTGCATTTTTAAATTTGAGTGCTGATGGATATTTTATTTTTAGCTGTTTTGTGTTCTTAGATATTAACAATAGAAAGTCGACCAATCACAAAAGCATGAGTTCATCATTTCAGGATGGGAAACAGAACTATAGGGACTGAGGTTTGTTTCATATACCCTGTGTTTTATTTTGTGTGATCTAAATCTAGTTTTTTAAACGATTTGTCAGTTGTCACGTCTTTTTTTACATATACTTAAAGTTAACTTTACAATTTTTTTTACATATACTTAAAGTTAACTTTACAAGCCCAAAAGCAAATCTGGTTTGAAGAGGAGGGCAAGGGAGGAGTTACAACAATAAATCCAATTACAAGCACAATAAACTTGACATTAGATGCAACAAGTGCAAGAAATGTTTGAAAAACAATTAAATGATTTCATGAGTTAGTGAAAGCAACCTTTGGTAATTACTAGTAGTTTTGTTATCTAGATATATTACTTTTGTTGTTGAAAGTTCAAACATACTTAAACGATTGTTGTAATTTGTATTATTTATATGTACTTATTGATTTGAAAATCATATTTTGTGGGTAAAATTGTGGTTGATATTTGTAAAGCAAGTTTAGTAAATTTTTTATGCATTCATAGCAAAAAAATCTGGATTTATTTGTATTATTAAAATAATTTTTTAATTTTTTTAAAAAAATTATGTAGCAAATGCGTTAGAAATATAACACATGAGTTCCTAAAAATGGTAGCAAATGTGTCGCTGAACAAAAATTCGTAGCAAATGCGTTGTTTTAAAATAAGTATTTTGACATTGCATAACTGTTAGGTCTAGAATCAGTAGATCTAGTTCATTATGTATATGATTATTATTTGAATTAATATCTGTAATTCATTATTGTGTATGCATTTAATGTATAGGTGCATTAAATGTATAGGTTAACCCATTTATGTGTGTGTAGATTTATGTATGTTTACAGGCACAAACATTATATTTGGTCAATTTATGAAATTGACCAAGTGTAAGAAATATCTACGGATGAACATTTTGTTCTTCCGTAGATATGTTTCTTACAAGTAACATTACACCCGAAGATCCTCTACGGATGAACAACCATACCTGAAGTACAAGTTTCCTTCGGAAGAACAAGTTTCCTACGGAAGAACAAATCATCTACGGAAGAACAAATCATCAGACTTCTACTGAATAACAAATTCCTACTGAAGACACTATTCCTGCGGAGTACAAACACTTGTATAATACAAATGTTACAAGTCAACAAGACAGTTATGCGAATCCCAAGAAATCTGATGATTCCTTAACTAAAACAAATCAAATCCCAAAAGATCCGGTGTTTCCTATAACAGAAACATCATCGTCTATATATATGGATCCTAGGTTTTGATTCAAAAGATGATTGATTGTACGACAACAACAACATCAATACGACAATCACATCAAAGTCACTCAATCAAACCCTAGCAGCCGTCACATCATAACAAACTTTGATATCATTCATTCATTATATTTGTAATCATTAACATATTCTAATAAAATACTTATTATTTATTAATTGTGTTTTGTTTAGTGTGTTCTTGAATATTTATTGATATTCTAATCATTAACAATTAAACCAAATTAACGTTGATTTCGCAAACATTGACTTGCCATCAACCGATACTGATAATTCTTGAATGCGATCCTTGGATTCACAGGTGGTATCAGAGTCAAGTACTCATTGATCTAGATCGATTGATCTATCAGTGTTGTGTTTAATTGTTTTGAATTCTGTAGATTTGTCAGTTCTTATTGATTAGATCTACTGTTGCCGTTTAACCGCAGTCAATTAGATTAACTCGTATCTATATTCAAATCAATTGAATAGCAGATCTTGTTGATCATTCTTATCAATTAACATCATGAGCAACTTCAGTGTATCATCTTACTAACCACCAAAGTTGGAAATAAAAGCAGACTTGAAATCATGAAAAATCAAGTTTAGGAATCATGTAAACTATACTGATTCTGACTTATGATTCTGACTTATGGGTCTCCAAACTATACTGAATATTTTGGAGTTGAAATATACCAATGAGGAATCAAACAAAAAAATGCTCCACACTTTGCCAGAAAAGTTGGAAGCAAACAATATCCATATTCAAGAACACTATAGATCTGAAGTCAACTGGTTTAGATACTCTGGTTGCAAAAGTGGAAGCTCTTGAAATCGATGAAAAATCAAGAAACAAGAGTGTGAGAACTCATGTCTCATCTTATCACTTCAAAGAAACAAATAATGTTGGAAGTGCATTTATTTCAAAGAATAAAAGTGATAATTCTTGTGCTTTGAGTGATAATGAGGAGGAAGTTAGCTTTTATGCTTTTAAACCCTTAAAGAAATCATCTCAAGATAAAAATCAAAAGGATAAAGGAAGAACTGCTGATAGAAAAGATACAACTGTAGCAACAGCTAAGTCTTCACATTCAAACAATCAGTCAGAACCAATCACTGTGATATTGGATTCCGAAGAACAAAAAGCAACCTTTGCAACTTTTAGTTCTAGTTTTCAAGCATGTCTGGGAAGCTCTCTAACGTTAGCAAATATCTGCCAACAAGACTTAGAAGAACTACATCCTGATGTAGTGGAAGAAATAGACCTACAATGGTAGATGACAATGATTGCTTATAGAGCAAAGCCATATCCCAGGAGAAACAAGAACTTGGCAGCAACAAGTAAAACATCAAAGATTGGTGTTGACAAATCAAAGGTAAGATGCTTCAAGTGCAATCTCTATGGACATTTCTCTAGAGAATGTAATCAACAGTCATATCCAGAGATGAGACAACATCAGCAGCATCAACAACATCAGATTCAACCTCATCAACAATCAAATTCTCAAAGACCTCTGCATAGACAATCTCAACTAATCAATGCATCCCCACTAGCCACCAATGAATCAGCTGGACCTAGTAACTCAAATGAGTCAGGAGTGATCATACTTCAAGATGGAACGTGTGACTGGAGTGTGTATGAAAAAGAAGTCTTGGAAGAGAATCAAGCATTGATGGCCCATATGGAACAAAAAATTCCTCCAATGGCAAGAGAGGTAAAAGAAAGGTTATGTTCATCAACGTGTGTTGAGGAAGTTGAACGCTATAGAGTCCATGCTCAACAGTTGGCTGACAAAGTAAAAGAAACTATGATTTTGAATGAATCCCATGTTAAAAAACATAAATTTTATCAAATCAAAATTAACTATTTGCAAAAGGATTTAGAAAATTTGTTTCTAAAAACTATAGCCTAAAAGCCCAGGTTGAGCATCTGACCACTTCCTTAACAAAATCCATGGCTAATCATGCGTTAACTGAAGTGAAACTTCAGAAGTTTCAATTATCATCTCAACAATATGAGAAATTACTAAATTCTCATATTGAATCAAAGAAAAAGTCTGGGTTGGGTTATAATATTGTTGCACCACCTATAAATGATAATTACACATCTTTACCTACAACAATGACCAACACTCTGTCAAATCATTTTGTGCCTAGCACCAAGTTTGAAACAAAATCAACTCAAATCAACATTATTAATGAAGCTGAGGTGAGTGAAACTAAATCCTCTGAATCGGAATCTTTAAATGAAAATGATTCAGAATTTGATTATGATAATTGTGATGACTTGGATGATTCTGATGAACATGATATTGATCAAATGACCACTGGTGAGAATGTTCATATCAAAACAAATATTCCAAAAGTGCTTGAAGAAACAAAGTTGCCATACCCTCCTAAACAAAAAAACATGCTGAAGACCATTTGCAAGAGAATAGCTCAATTGAATGAAGGTCTTCAAGAACTAAATCAGCAACAAGCCTCCTCTAAGAAATTGAATGATGAATCTGCTACTACTAAGGAAAGAGAGAAATCCAAGGAAAAAGGAAAGAAAAAGGCATCAACAGATCATCAACGGAAGAAGAACCTCTTTCCTGTGTTAAATCTACGGAACAAGAAAACTTCAACAGAAGTTAAAGATGATTCAGTAGATGATCTACGGAAGAGGAATTTAGTAACAAACAATCAAAAGATGCAAAAAGTTGAAAGAGAAGAAGCACATCCAAAGCTAAAGAAGAAAGAACAACATCAAAAGTCAGCAAACCATAAGAATGATTCTGAGAAAGAATCAAATGGAAAATATTACAAATGGTGTGACATGAAAATTCACAATATTGAAGAATGTTACTTCAGTAGCTATTGTTCTATTTGCAATATGAACAATCACATGACTGCTGAATGCTACTTCAACAAACATTGTGCCATCTGCATCAAAAATAATCATTCCACTCAGGAATGTTATTTCAACAAAAAGAACAAGACAAAAGGCACAAAGAGTCAGATAAGTCTGAATCAGATACTCAATCTACTGATTGTGAAAAGGGTTCAAAACTAAAGAAGTCTGTTCTGAAATCAAAGTCAAAATCAAAGGACAAAATATCATCAAGTGCTTAACCATTGAAGAAAAGACCAACTGTCCAGCAGTCAAAAACACCTCACAAAAGGATAGATTTGACTGATAAGGAATCAAAGGATGATGATGCATTTTTTGATAAATTTGAAAAGGGAATTCATATACCTCTTTCAAAAACAAAAGATAGTGAGACTTTTAATCATAAAGTT